>CABHPQ010150167.1:12487-29015 GCA_902168405.1 Peromyscus aztecus
CTCTCTCTCTCTCTCTCTCTCTCTCTCTCTCTCTCTCTCTCTCTCTCCATACTGCACACACCACACATCAAAGAAAAAAAGACTCCAGCATGGCAAAATCAAAGTTACATCAAGATGGAGGTCTAGGCCATCAGACCCAGAGCCCCTGCTTTAAGCCCCTGGGTAGGGATCATTTTGTGAGCAAGGAAGAACTTCCGGGCAATTCCTAAAACTACAGTGAGAATTCATTTGCGGTGACGGCTATTCTTAAAGAATAGGATTAGCACGTGGGAGCAAGGAAAGAATGAGCCTCACTTTGTAACTTTACGTTTTCTTTTTCTAAGTCTCCTCTAAAAATAAAAGAGGAGAGAGCAATCAATGTTTTTGTACTCCAGGAGAAAATCAATACAAGATTTACATCAGTGAATTCAGAAGAAATAACTTCCCCCAAAGTAACTACGGAGCATTAATAAAGCTGGAGATGGTGTTGAAAAGATTTCTGAAGCCAGCCAGCGGGCTTTGTTTCCGGTTTGGTTAAATGGTTCATTGCTCAAGCACGGTGGAAACGTGAGGGACATGCACATTTGACGAGCCCTTGAGTGCAGGGGGGTGTGTACGTGTGTGCGTGTGTATGAATATGTGACAGATGCTGTTTCACGATGCTTTAATCTCCTGTCTCAGACGTCTACAGAGCAACGAGATTGCTTTCAACATAAAATGATACCCGCGTCAAAACCCACCATTGGGTTGAGAAACAAAGCAAAACAAAATGTAAAGGCAGCCTGAACCAACCTCATGCTTGGTCACAGCTCTTCAGTCTGGAATGAGTTTGAAATGAAGGTTGGGGACTGGAAATAAGTGACCTAAGTGGATGGTCTGAAGGACAGGGCTGTCAAGGGAGCACAATGTATTCATTCTGTTTCAGGTCTCAGAAACTAGATCCAATGTTAATACGGATTGCATTTTAGCACCTGCCTTGCAGACAGGGGCTTCCAGGAATCTTACCAGAGCTTCTGGAGGGGAAAGAGGGGTATAGTCACCTCCCTATTTTATAGATGGAGATGCTGAGGACCCAAGAGGTAAGAGGGCTTCTTAAAGACATAGTCAAGATTCTGGGGCCATGTGGGGAGAGTGGGGTGGGAGTAGGGGCTTTTAGCTCAGAGATGTGACCTGTGTGGGGCTCTGGGGTTTTTCCATGTGCCTGCTTTCTGGCTTTGAATAACACTGTCTTCAGGAGTCTTCAGTACCTGCAGGCCTAGAGGCTCCCTCGTGGATAGTAACATGTGGGAACTGGTCAAGTACAACAGAGGGGTTATGTCATCTCCCCAAACAATGTCCCCACCTCCTGCCCTGGAATTCAAGTACAATAAAATGAAGCTTTTGATCCCCCATCGTGCTTAAGACATTTTGTCTCTAAAACCCATACCTTTTATAACTTTTTGTCCCTTTTCTGTTTTAATCCAACTTCATTCAAAACGTTTGCAATGAAGAAAAAAAGTATTATGTTTCTTTATTTGAATTCATGAACTATACCTGTTGAAAATGGAAAAGAGCTATCAAGTTATTACAGAGCATCCCTAAAGTTCTACAATGGCTTCCTGCCTTCTCCCTAGCCCAGTTGGGTAAAGATCTTCCAGTTTGTTCTTTGGCATCACTGATGAATCACAAACAGGACCATTGAGATGACTCGGTACGTAGAAACACTTGCTGTGCAAACCCAGTGACCTGAACTGAGGCCCACATCCCACTGTGGAAGGAAAGAACTGTCTGTGAAAGTGTCGAGCATCTGCTGCCCTTCCACTATTGCGCGTGCAAGTCCACACTCTACCCACCCACACTAAAATAATGAAAAAGAAAAATTTAAACTGCAGAAACATTTATTAATTAATTTATCAGCACTTAGAAGTAAATCATTGTTTACTCCTTCACTATTATGGTTAGTGGACATGTGCTCATTTCAATGGGATTTTCTAAGAAAGACTCAACTTCAGTCATAGGAATTTTAGAAAAAATTAGAAATTTTTTTTTATAGTCAGAGGAAGTTTTTAATCAGTGTATACTTGTAAGTTAGAAATCAATTTCTTCATACATTTCAGAAAGAATTGAAGAGTCTAGCCCACTACACAGGCCTTTTTTGTCCTCTGCCTACAAAATCAATCAGGAACACTACAATGTCTTTCCTCCCATGAAAGCTTACCCATGTTAACTAGTTAAGTAAAGCTTGATTAAACCCACACAGCTAATCCCCAAAAAGCTAAGAGAAGGGCCCTTGAAGTGCCTGGAGGAAGCAGGGAGGGGGTAGACCAAGTGACGAGGAGAGAGCGGCTCCTCCTTCCTTTTCCCTCCTTGTTTCAGAAATTATTTACTACATTTAGTCGGCAAAGCGCATTGAGAAGGATGCCAGGAGCCTCCGCCACTTCTTCCAGGGATGAGCCTTTAAAGGTCTAATAAACGGCATCTTAATTACCTTGCCACGGGTGTAAGAAAATCCGGGCATATCGCATTTTATAGAACTCTGCTTTTCTTTCAAGTCCTCTTGGCCCCAAAGGAGAGGCAGCTACAGTTTAGACTAAATGTTTATGGTTTGGCCTTTTTCGGCAGCGTGAACGTTTACTTCTGAGCTAGTTCCATTGTTCCGTCCGTGACTTAAATATGCTGCTTCTAAATATTTTGACAGCAAAGCAAGTCGTCGAGCACTTGTCCCTTTTTGGGGACTTCAGGGCCATCAGTTTGCAGTGGGTGTCTGGTGAGGACTCCTGCTTGCTAGTCTTTACCTCACAGGTATGAGGTCCATGGCTCTCTCCGAAGGACCCCTAACTTCACAGTGAGAAGTAAGGCTCAGATATAACCCTGACCTGTCCCTGTGCACCCTCCCATTTCTTGAAAGGTTTTAGTGTTTCGCAAGGAGAAATGGACTAAAACAAATCAATTTATAGAAAATGAATGGCGTATGACAGTTCAAAAATGTCTAACGGTTCCCTTGTTCACTCTGAAGCTAAAGTTAGGATGTCCCGTGACTTTCCTAATATGACCACAACCTGCCTTTCCCTCTCACCTCTTTGTCCTGCGCTGCTTGAGCTCTGGGGAGCCCCGCAGTCCTCCTGGGAGGTCTGCACACACAGTCTGTTCTTCCTCACTGTTATACATTCCAGCTATTCACTGTCTCCCGTTGGCAAAATCGTTTGCAACCTCTAGGCCTTGCTTAAACATTGCCCCCTCCCTCCTTGATCCGATCTGGGTAGAGTTCATCACCCACTCCTCTCTCATTGCACACCACCGGCTCCTTCCTGCTGCTCATCCGTTACTGGACCACACTGCAAGCTGCTGTCAGTCTTGACTTCTGGAGGACAAGTTCCTTCAGAGAACAAAGTTCTCTCCATATTCCCGGTGCCTAGCATTGGTTTGTTGTTCAGTAACCAACTTGTAAATGAATGAATGAGTCTCTGAACTTGTTTACTTGGTTTTGGTGACCAGAGTGCATCCTGGGAAGAAGGAATGGTAAAAACCATGCTGATTTCTTAATGAATGTAGCCGATCCAGATCCAGATTGCTTACTGATGCCTGCTCTCTTAGAAGCCAGATTCCTCACAGGTATCTAGAAAAGAAAAAGATCCATCTGACTCAAATAGATGTTTAGCTATTCAACTAACACACATCAGCATCTTGCCTATGCTGGACTGAGATGTCTTGATGGCTGCATTAACTCCTGACAGCCCGAGTCCTCACGAATTAGCAGCTATTTGAGGGCAGCTGATTTTGGTGGCAGAGTCAGGGCAGGGCAGGACCAGGCATGGTTGGCTCTTTCCTAGGAGACTGAAGCTTGGGGTTTTGGGGTAGAAGGGGGTGGGTCAGGGGGTAGTTGACTAATCCTAGCTCATTCTGCAGAAGCAGTGACTGTTGTGACAGGGGAGGGTAAATTCATCCCATGCCCTCCGAAAGGAGCTGGTCCTGTCCCCTCTCCAACCCCTGAGACCTCAGGACCTGGAACTCTCTGGGGGCTGTTTTTCTCTGTGTCTGCTTCCCTGCCCCTAGTCTCTCCTGTCTTCTTGGGGAAGTGGCCTCGGAAGCTACTTCCAAAAGGACAGGCAATACTAATCTCCAAGACCGCTCTCTTTGGTGTCCGATTCCTCTTTGTATGGCCAAAGAGCCTTGTGCACCATCTGGCATGGTCAGCGTGCTCTGGGGTGGCTGGATCAATGGCTGGGTTCACTGTCAACACCGACTGGGTGCTATTCTTTAAACATCCCTCAGGTACTCTAAGCTGTCAGTTCTCAGTCACAGTTGTCCAGATAACCAGGTCAAAGGTGCCCCCTCTGCGTATTCTTTTCTCAGCCTGAATGACGCAGCCCAATGCAAGAGCTTCTCAGGGCAGCTCCCTGTCACTCGGGCCCTGTGCACCTGGCACAAAGGGCAGTGCTTTGAAGAAGAAATAGATTAAGGTATTGAGTTACAGTTTCTGTTGCCAGGCTCTAGCCTGAGCTGAATGTCCTTCCCCAAGAAGGGTGACTTGGCAGAGTGGTTCAGGCTTCACTCCCTCTTTTTACTTTCCTTCCTACTCTGAGGAAAGAGGGGACAGTCATTCCCTGTGACATGGGCACATTTCGGTAAAAGGCAAATGGGACAGCTGCTCTTGTACTTGGGCACATCATCTTGTGTCAGAGCAAAGTAAAGATGGAGACAAGCACGCGCGTGTGTAAGCTGTGTTAGCCCAGCCAGTACAGGGATGTCAACCTCTTTCCTTCTTCCTTCGTTTCCAAGTTACTGAGTTCTTACTGTGTGCGTAGTGCAAGGCATTCTATTTATTTTGTCTAATCTTGCAGACAGTTCAGCTTCTAAGTGAGGACACAGAAACTCAGAGAAGTTGTGACCTGACCAAGGTCACCTAACTAGGAAGGGGTACAACAGCAAAACTCTCTGCCTAACTCTGAAGCCAGGGTCCATTCCATGCAGCTACTTTTTGCTCCATTCCCTACCTGTGGGAGGTGGGGTGAGGGTGGGGGTAAGAGTATGGAAGGGCATGCAAGTGGACTCTAATGTGACCCATAAAATTGTAGTTTAGTACATGAAAGTCTCCCTTTAAATTACTTATTCAATGTGTAAGGCTGTTTTGTCTGCACGTATGTCTGGGCACCATGTGCATGCCTGGCACCTACAGAGGCCAGAAGAGGGTGTCAGATCTCTGGGACTGGAGTTACAGACAGTTGTGAGTTGCTATGTGGGTGCTGTGAATCAAATCGAGGACTTCTTGAAGGAACAGCAGCAGCCAGTGCTCTTAACCGCTGAGCCATCTCTCCAGCCCATGAACAAATGTTTCTATACCGAAGTGGGGGTATACCAATATGGAGATGGTGGTAACAGCTGGGGGAAGCAGAAAGATAAAACACTTGGGAGATGCTGATGTATATTCTTTCCTTTTCTGTCTTTCCTTCCTCACATCTCCCTTCCTTCCTTCCCTTCTTCTCTCTCTCCCCCTTCATTTCTTTTATTTGAAACAGTACCTTACCTTGTAGCCCAGGCTAACCTTGAACTCTTGCGTTTCTTGCCTTAACCTCTCAAGGCCTGTACTGCTGTGCTTGGCTATTATTTGGCACAGTGGTGGTGGGGGGGAAGTAGACAAATTAAAATCTTTGGCACTCAAAACCACAGTGAGATATCAGACTGAGTAGGGTGGTTGTCATCATAAAACCAAAAAAGAAAAACCAAGGACAATGAGAAGGTGTCCCGCTGAGGATGCGGAGAAATGGGAAGACTCACATAATGCGGTGGGAATGTAAATCAATGCGGTCACAACTGAATGGAGCACCTCCCCCCAAGTTAAAACTAGAATTAGCGTAGTAGGTAGCTGTTGTGCTCCTGGGCATGCACCCCGAACACAGCCAAGCAGATCTGTACAGCTTTGTTTATCACCATTGCCCAAAGGTAGAGATAACTCACTAGTTATCTGAGAGAGGAGCTGATGAGGAAGTGGTACATACACACAGTAGAATTATTCATCCTTTAAAAGAAAAGAGGGGCTGGGGTGAAGGCACAGTGGATGAAATGCTTTCTGCACAAGCATGAGGCCTGGAGTTTGGATCCCCAGAGGTGGATGTAGTTACATACCTAAGGCAAGATGGAAGGTCCATAGGATCATTTCAGGGCTTTTGAGATGGTCTTCTAGCCTCTGTGCTTGCAAAGTGGCACATAACCACACACACACACACACACACACACACACACACACACTCACCCACACACATTCATGACCTTTTCAACCACACATCACACACACAGCATATACATACATTTTTTTTTTAAAAAAAGAAAGGAAAGAAATTCTGACATGGCCTCCAATATGGTAAACCTTGAGGATACTTAACTGCATAAATCAAAATAAGGAGGGTTCACTCATATGAGGTGTAGAGACAGAATGCTGGTTGCCAGGGGCTGGAGGGATGAGAGAATGGAGAGTTCCATGGGTGTGGTTTCAGTGGAGAATGCTGGGAAAGTTCTGTAGATGGACCGTATGACTGTTGCACAATGGGAATGTGTGCAATGCCAAGGAAGCGCACACTTCCAAATGACTGAAATGGTGCATGCTATATATATCTTACTACCGTGAAAACACAAAACCTTGATGTTCAGTGAGGGAGAGCCAGAACAGCATTATCCACGGTCCCTCCACATCCCCATTGTATCTGGGGACAGTAGACCTAGAACCAGGGCAGACATCGCTTATCCTTGGGCCTCTCAGTAGGCAGCTTCCCTGTCTCAGGTGGCCTGGCAGCCGAGTCAAATTGAATTTCTCTGTTCTTCCTGCTATGGTTGGACCAAGCGCTGGACACTTTCAGGGTGGGAGGAAGGTCATCTGGAAACAAAAGCAGTCCTTCAAGGGTCCATTTGGATTGAGCTCCTCCCTTCCTGGTAACCGGAGGGTGACTCCAGCCAGCCTCCTGGGTATAGTAATAGCCCTGTCAGCCAAGGCAAATTGGGCCGGACCTCAGAATCCCAAATTAGTCCCTGGCCCTTCGATAGGGCAACTTTGGTTTAAAGCTTAAGTGACACCTTGACAGTCATCCTGACTTGAGGGGAGGCCTCAGGCTGACTCTCATAGGATGCTCTTTCTTCACAGGAATGCGACCGTGTGTACAGTGTGGCGTCTGCAAACAGCCAGGCCTACAACTGCAATTAGGGCCTTTCAATGGAGGTGTTAGCCACACTCAAAAGTCTCAACCCTCTCACCCATGACATTCATAATGGGATAGAAGTTCCATTCCGGGACTGACAGCTTCAGTTGGAATTCGGTGCAATCTTATATTTATTTACAGGTTTGTGGAGTCCGGGGATGGGGGTGATGAAAATCCCCCCTCCCTCTCCTCTCATCATGCCCGGGCCCCCAGCTCCCAAGGATAAAAATGAAGGTTGGGATTACATTTCTAGGGAAGCAAGGCTATATTTAAATATGCTTTGGAAAGTGTGGCTGCATGTCTAAAGCCAGGGAGACAGCTTCATCCAGCCTGGTCTGTGACATTCCTAAGAATCATATTGAGACGTTGTGTTAATTGGTTCCAATTTATCAGTTCCAATTTCTCCTGTACCAGGGCCAGGCTGAGGGCTCCATGCTTTCTGAGCTAAGCCGCAGGCTGAATTTTATTCTAGGAGTCAAAGATGCCACAGCTTTATCTCCATACCTTCCCGTCACCAACGATGGTGGCTTTTAATTACTTCTTTGAATGCCTCCCTTTTTTGTTAACTGAAGCCTACCGAAATCATGACTCCATTAGTTGCCTCTTGGTAGAACTTTCTTGATAACTTGAGTTCATCGTATTTGCACAAAAGCAGTGGCTTTTTGCCATGTTAAGTGAGCCGGGGGAGCCGGAGGTGGGGGTGGGGCTGGGGCTGGGTGGTGGATTTATTTGTAATTACAGTAGAGTCCTTGCTCTCGTCCCCAGCATTCTGCCCATTCACAGGCTCCGGACAGGGCTGGCGCCAAGATCTCCAAGTTGCCCTGTGTTTATGTCATTGAGACGAGGACAATATTTCAGTGTGGAGCCAAGCCACAGGGATCCACTCTATAAAACCCTCACTAAAAATAGATGCTCCAACCCCTGCCCAGCCCCCCTCCCCGCCTCTGAGACTCCCCCACGCCTGCCCCCAGCACTAGCAGCACCCAGCTTCAATTCTCAGGGAGACAACCGTGCCAAATCAGCAGAGCCGGCAGCTCTGGGGGCCCAGGGAGCTCCTGTCTTCCTGAGGAGTTTTAACCCAGAATAAAAGGTGTCAATTAGCAGCTGACAGGGCAATTAAAGTGAAATGGTAAGACTGAGGAGAACTGGAAGAAGGAAGGAAAGGAGAGAGAGAGAGAGAGAGAGAGAGAGAGAGAGAGAGAGAGAGAGAGAGATTTCAAATGTATTCTTGGTGACAGCTGCATTTTTGAGGAGGGCTAGTCTCTACAACTGGCTGTTTGGATTTATTTTTCACTTCTGAAGTGCTATTTCCAGTGAACACTGATACTCTCACTTTATTACACTTTTCATATTAGAACTGAGCTGCCTGGGAAAATTCAAACAATCCGAGAGCACAAGGCTGCCGTCTTCACAGGCACTCCAGACTGGCTGGCTTCCACTCTGCCCATTTCTGTGTCTGCTAAGTTAGGTGCAGCACAGGAACGTGAGGGTAGGTGTGCAAGGAGCAAGAGTAGAGCTGTGACAAGCAGAGATCAAGTGTGAGGCTCCCAGAGCTCAGAGCTGACCATTTGGTCTTTTGACATCTCTTGGGTCTATGTCTAGTCCAGGCAGGACCTCAAGTCAGGTTATCGAAGTCTTGGAAAACAAAATTTGGGGAGTGTATTCCTAGGTGATGCTCCATATTGACAGGCTTTGGATTGGGACCTGGGAGGGTCTGAGACTCTTACGCTGGAATTGGTAGCACAAGCTCTTTTTGTTATCTCCTGTTCTCACTGCCCCCCTTCTCTGATTTTGTTTGTTTGAGACAGGATCTAGCCACATAGCCTCGGCTAGCTGGAGTTTCTGATTTTCCTGCTTTAACCTTCTGAGTGCTGAGATTACAGGTGTTGTCACCACACCCGTCCAGCATCTGCTGGTTTGGGGTTCCTTGTAACATCTCAGTTTGGAGGAGTGGATTTAAGAAAGCCCAGTGCTGCCGGGTGGAGGTGTGTACACCTTTAATCCCAGCATTCAGGAGATAGAGGCAGGCAGAGCTCTGAGGCCAGCCTGGTCTACAGAGCAAGTTACAGGGCTACACAGAGAAACCCTGTTTCTAAAAACAAATGAGAGAGAGAGAGAGAGAGAGAGAGAGAGAGAGAGAGAGAGAGAGAGAGAGAGAGAGAGAGAACCCAGTGCTGAGTAGGATGCAGGAGAGGAATGGAACATTAATAGAGGGAGAGAAAGCCGGGGAAGCCATAGCTCCATCGGCATCCTTACTTCCCAGCATCCCATCCCAATCCACCCCAGCCCAAGGAAGAAGGCCGCCACTGAGGACGCTTCCTTGGACTCAGCTTTTAGAGTCCCACTCTGTGACTTTAGCCCTTTTCTTTTTATCCAGCTGGTCATGCCTAGGCTGCTAGTCCTGTGTTGAGGGTTCCCAGGCGAGGGTGTCCAGTAGGTCCTGTTACCATGCCTATGTCATGTAGGTAGAAACTGAGGCCGAGACAGTTTCAGTCTCTTCCCAAGATGAGTGGTCGGGCTGGGTCTGGAGTGAGGTCTAAATGTAAAGTCTGGGGTCTTGATGCTCCAGCTATACTTCTAGCAAGGATGTGAACCGTCAGGAAAACAGCTTGGGATCAGTGTACACCTGGATGCAGCTGAGCTTAGAAGTTCTCAGCAAAGGGGACTTGGTAGTCCTCAGATGCTGCTGCCATCATAAGAACCAAGTTCACCATGCTGAGGGCCAGCGCTTCTGAGTAGAAGGGCCCTTCCAGCAAGGCTCAGTACAGGGTTTCTCTGGCAGGCCTTAGAGAACCTAGGCTTCTGAGAACCTATTCTTAGGAGCATAATGAGATTAAGATCTTATAGACAATTTGACTCAACCTGCCATTGTGACAGTTCAGCAAGGTGAGAGGTCAGAAGTCACATAGTTAGGCAGAAGAAGTCTGCCTGGGACTGTTTCTGCAAACAGTGGCCTATAGGTCTACTTGCATGGCTTGACTGTAGTATCATTATTAAGGGCAAGGATTGATTCTAGGGGCTGTAGTAGTAGCTATGCAGTTAAGGGTATATAGTTAAGCCATCTAGGAGTGCCTGAAATAGGAAAAGCTTCCAGGTGCTAATGCCTGAACAGGGCTACTTCCTCTTAGGGATGTTCTTCTTCAGCCACAGTTCAATCAGTCTCCTAATCTCAGCTGCTCTAAATCAAGCAAACGGACCCTTCCTTGTATACCCAGGGCTCTTTCCACCCATATATACACCCAGTAATGTTAGATGGAGCTCTTGATAGAGGCCAGGCCCCGTGCTATGGTTTGGGAATAGAATGTACCCCATCGGCTCATGTGTTTGAATGCTTGGGTCCTGACTATCCGTGCTGTGTGTGGAGGCTGTGGAAACACTGGAAAGAGGGACCAGTAGAGGTTGGTTGCTGGGGATGGGGGCAGACCCCTTGAGGGTTTAACCCTGCCCTGCTTCCAGCCCACAGCTTTTCTGTTTTCTGCTCTGTGGAGATGTAAGGAGTTCCAGGTGACTGTTATGAATTCTGTCATGCCTATCCTACAACTACAAACTGTCCACTCTCAAACTGTAAGCCAACTAAGTCCTTCATCCCTTAAATTGCTTCTGTCAGAGACCAGACAAGGAAAGTAACTAAGACTCTGTTCCTGGTTCTAAACAGAGCAGGTGAACTGCCCACTTATGTCTCCACAGCTCTACTTGATAACCCATCGATATGTTATCCTTTAGAAATTTTTTTAATTGTTTATTTTCATATCATGTGTACGAGTATTTTGCTGACATGCATGTGGGCCACTGGTGTGCCTCATGTCAGTGGAGGCCAGATGAGCCTATTGGATTTACAGAATTGGAGTTACAGGTGGTTGTAAACTGCCATGTGTGTGCTGGGAATCGAACCTGAATCCTCTGAAAAAATAGCCAGTACTCTTTTAACAGCTGAGCCATCTGAATAGCCCAGATACGCCATTCTTTGATTATATATAATAGCACAGAACGGGGATTTGGTCTGATTAGGAGGATTAGAAAGGAAGAGGCCTAGTTTGCCTTTTCAACTTCTTGTTGGTTTTTAAAAATTTAGTCTCTTCTATTATGCATACGTGTATATCTTACCTTTTGAAGTTTGATAGCTTAAAAATGATAGCATATAGCTAGACAGTGGTGGTGCCCAGCACTCGGGAGGCAGAGCCAGGCGGATCTCTGTGAGTTCGAGGCCAGCCTGCGTTACAGAGCGAGATCCAGGACAGGCACCAAAACTACACAGAGAAACCCTGTCTCGAAAAACAAAACAAAACAAATAAACAAACAAACAAATAAAAAGATAGCATAGGGCAGTATTAAAACATAAAGCAGTAAAGAAATATGAAAGCCAGGATGTCTTTCTCACCCCTCCCTGGAGTAGCTGGGGTTCATGGTTAGGTGTTGTGTGTTTCTTCCCCTGTGGTAGTCTATGCGGTTGTCATATAACATGGCACATATTAACGAGTCTGCAGGGCAGGGCTCTCCCTTGAGGGCCCAGGGCTGGGTTGCTTCGCTGCTGTGTCTCTACCAGTGGCATTTTTCATATGCCTCTTGAGATCATCACAAAGATTTCACAATTGACTTTTAATATTTTCCCCAAAAGAAGATTCAAGGGTGGTGCCCCTTTTTGTTGGCTGCAAACTCTCCCATAACGTGGTAGCCTCACCATTTCTTTTTTAAAAAGTATCTTACTGATAATAAGCATTTTGACTTTCTTCTACTTTTTAAAGATTTATTTATTTTGTGTATGGGAGCCCTTGCCTGTTGTGGGATATATGCACACTGTGGGAAGATGTATTGCTGTGATTGGTGTAATAAAAAGCTGAATGGCTAATAGCTAGGCAGGAGGTATAGGCGGGATTTCCGGGCAGAGAGAGAGAGAAACTGGGAGGAAGAATCTAGGTGCTTGACTTGGCCAGCAGACTTGGAGCAAATCAGATGTGCTGTACTGAGAAGAGGTAACCCGAGCTACATGATAGAACATAGGTTAACAGAAACAGGTTAATTAAGTTATAAGAGCTAGTTGAGAAAAAGTCAAAGCTAAGGCCAAGCTTTCATAATTAGTAATAAGTTTCTGGATCATTATTTGTGGGCTGGCAGTTCAAAGATAGTCTGACAAAGCTTACTACATTTGCCTGCATTTTACTCATGTGTGCAGTGCCCATGAAGGCCAGAAAAGGCCAGATCCCCTGGAACTACAGTTATAGTCACCCCCTAAATGTGGGTGTTGAGAACTGAACTCCCGTCTGCAGGTGCAGCAAAGTGCTTCTAACCACTGAGCAATCTTTCCAGCCTCCATTTTGTCTCTTTCTATTTCCCTCCTAATAAAGCTGTAGTGGGCCAACTTTGACATGTGTCTTCTGCTTACTATTTATTTGTTTGTTTATTTATTTATTTATTTATTTAAAATAAAACCTCGGAAGTATTGTTGGAGCTGAGAGTATGTACACTGATAATTTTCTTACCACCAATTTTCTTTTTCTTTTTTTTTTTTTCTTTTTGGTTTTTTCGAGACAGGGTTTCTCTGTGTAGCTTTGCGCCTTTCCTGGAACTCACTTGGTAGCCCAGGCTGGCCTGGAACTCACAGAGATCCACCTGGCTCTGCCTCCCGAGTGCTGGGATTAAAGGCGTGCGCCACCACCGCCCGGCAGAAAGGCTTCCCTGACCGGGAATCGAACCCCGGGCCGCAGCGGTGAGAGGGCCGAATCCTAACCACTAGACCACCAGGGAGCGTCCAATTTTCTTTTTAAGGTGTTCCAAATTGCACACCAACCATAAGCACGGGTATTACTTACTCTGTTAGAATGGGTAGTTTATACTGTTTAAACTCACTCCAGGAGATCAGCAGTGGATGGTGAGTGCTAGATCCGCCAGTCATGGGAAAGACAGGACCTCCCTGAGAATTCTAATTCCGTTCACTTTCCTTTTTAATAGTCATTTCCAGTGGGAGCAGGGCTGACCCAATAAGGTTGCCCAATACAATTTTTAACACTTAAAGAGGGACTTCAAGGATCGATGAGGTGGTACAGTGGGTAAAGGTGCTTGCCGCCAAGGACGACTATCTGAGTTCAATTCCTGGGATCCATACAGTGGAAGGAAAAGGGAGAACCAACTCTGGCTAGTTCTCTGACTTCCACACACATGCTGAGGCATGTGTGCAAACATACAATAAACAAAATGTATTTTTAAAAAGAGGTGCTTCAATAAAAGATGCACTGGCCTTTCATGGGTAGCCCACTTAAGGGCACAGAGGTCTGTACCGAGGAGGATGAACTGGAAGAACACTCTTCCCTGAGTATGGCCACTGTCCTCTGTGCCACCCTCGGTGGGTCACAACATACAAGTCCAAGAACCCCAGGTTTCATACCTGCTGAACAGGCTTGCGTAATATAACCTTCAGACATTCTGGGCTTGCTATGAAAAGTAAAAGGCATCACTGTCCCACGAGGCTAAGAAAGGGTTTTTGTAAAAGCTGTGTCTTCAGTTGGGTATTTTGGCTCATGCCTGTAAGCCTAGCTCATTAGAAGAGGAGGCAGAAGATGCAGGAGTTCAGGGTTATCCTTGGCTACATATCAAGTTATTGAGTTTAAGGTTAGCTTGGACTATAGGAAATGCTTTCTTCACTCATCCCCCACACAACTCTTGTTATTGTTATTGAGACAGGGTCTCATATAAGCTGTGGAGATTGCCTCACACTGGCTACATAGCTAAGGATGACCTCCTAGCTCCAACTCCCCCTACCTCACTGCTAAGATTACAGATGTGCACCATCACACCTGGTTTATGGAATGCTGGGGATCGAACTCAGTGAGTTCGAGTCTGAGCTGGGTTTCCGATAAAGCTTTGAGAAGAAGCATGCTGAGGAGTGTGGTACTAACAGGCACACTTCTGAAGGACTGTGCCGCAGTTGGGGGGAGAAGGAGAATTCAGTGACAGTGTCCTGCAACCTTAGGGTCACTTCTGTATGTTAGAGCTGGCGCATGGACGTTTAGTGAACAGAGAGCGAGTATACAGATATTGCTCATCCTTACAGACCAACAGGGTAAGTGTCTTCCAACCTTGAGTCCACCATCCTTTAGGTCTTTCTGAACAACACGGTACATAGTGATGCCTCACACTGTACCTGGCTTATGGGAGTTCCTGTCAACACACCCCCATTGTCTGTAGCCCTCACCACCCGTCTCTCTTCACAGGACACTGTATAACAGCCTCCCATCCCCATCCTCACTGTTTTTTTTTTTTTTTTTTCTTTTCTTTCTTGGCTTAGGAAATAGCTGCGTGCACGGTGCAAGGTAATTTCAACCTTTTCATTTACTTTGTTTTATGCTATTAAAAAAATTAGCGTAGCCTCCGCTTACCTGTCTGTGGAGTGTCTTACTTAGGTTTCTCTTGAGGTTTAGGTGAAACGATGGTACAGGATGCCACCCCTCTGTGGATATCCTGACACAATGAGTTTTTATTGATTTGTTTTACTTTATTATTTTATGTGCACGAGTGGTTTGCCTGCAAGTACTTATGTGTACCACATGTGTGTACCTGGTGCCCATGGAGGGTCAGAAGAGAGCCTTGAGTCCCGTGAAACTGGAGTTACAGGTGCTGGGAGCTTCCATGTGCTGGTGGGAATCAAACCCTGGTCCTCTGCAAGAGCAGCCAGTACTCTTAACCACTAAGCCTCCTCTCTAGTCCCCATGACAAGGTATTTTAGATGGCCATCTTTCATATTATCTTAGTTGACGGCATCAACAATTGTCAGTTTGGCATGGGATGGCTTACAAGCCCCGGGAACTACTTTCTCTGATCCCATTCTTAGGAGACATAATGTAATTGTGTCTTCGAGAGGTGGTGTGGCTCCCCCAACACCCTATCACTCCAAGAGATGAGCTACATTTCTGTACCAGGCCTAGCCCTCAAGCCTAAGTCACCTTGCTTTCCTGCCTCAGCTCCTGTTACCGCCCCAGAGGCTCATGAATGCTTGACAATTTCTGGAGGAAATGAAAACTATCACCTGAGTGGGTACAGAAGATCCATTTTCCCGCTGAGCTCCATCTGTGGTCCTTCCTTGGTGTTAGGACGCCTAGAGGGGGCTGGAAGTGTGGGTCCCTTAAGTTAACCATTCTCGAAAGAGTGAGGGCTGATCCTGGAGTGAGCCTCTCTTTTTGAAGTCTGTGGTGGGAGGTGATCTCATGGGGGAGCAGGTCTCTGGAGAAGAGTGAGGGTAAAGAAAGCCAGACTGGGAATGACCTCGCCACACTGGCCTCTCCCTTCTGACCTCCATCCATCACTCCCCTCTCTCCCAGTGTCTCCAGTCTCCCGGGGGATGGCTGTCTCCTCCTTTCTTTTCTCTTTAGCATCAGGGAAGATGACTCAAACGCAGCCTCAGGGCACCAAAGGCATCCACAAATTGGTCCCAATCCCAGCTAATGAGGAAGGCAAGAGAGGAGACTGGCAGGCTGGGTCCTGTGGCTTTGGGCTGCCAGAGGAGGGGAGGAGGCAGCCAGCTAGGCCCTCCTCTGACCCCACACAGCTCCGAGGCCCCAGGCCTAAGCCTCAGATCAGTTTTTCTAACTTGTCTTCTGTTCCAAACCAGTAAATAAACAGCTCTTGCTCCAGCATCCCCCCCACCTCCTTCTTCCCATGCACACACTTTCCCACGCATGCTCAGGCAGCACTGGTTGGCTGGAACAGAGCTCCAGAGCGTATCTCTTAGCAGCCAGAAAGTTCTTACTTTCCACTCTAACTTATCTGCTCAGAGTTCTGGGCCTGAGGGCAAGGCTCTCAGCCTCCCTAGGCTTCAGTTTTCGCGTCTTTGATATTGATTCCTAAAGTTTAATAATATCCATTTGAAAGGGCTGTGAAGAGGAAGTGAGGTCAGAAATGGAAATCGCAGGCCTATATTGTGGTACACACCCGAAATCCCAGCACTTGAGAAATGGAACCAGGAGGGTCAGGAGTTTAAGGCCATCCTTTGCTACATAGGGAGTTTGAGGCCAGCCTGGGCTACTTGTCTCAAAAACCTAAACCAAGCAAAACAAACAAACTACTTGAAAATGAATGTTTAGCTGGGCATGGTGGCCCATGTCTATAATCTCAGCATTTTGGGAGCTAATATTGGAGGATCACTGTGAGTTCCAGGCTGTCCTAAGCCACCTAACAAGTTTCGGGTCAGCTGTGGCTGCAGAGTGAAAGTCTGTCTTAAAAAAAAAAAAAAAAAAAAAGGATCCTCCTCCAAGACATGTGAACTGCCTGGAACCAAACCCTTCAGGAAGTGGTAGCTTTTATTATTTCAAACAATCTCCTTCCTCTAATTCCACCCCATCCAACACACACACACACACACACACACACACACACACACACACACACACACACAC
>CABHPQ010150167.1:29025-43350 GCA_902168405.1 Peromyscus aztecus
CACACACACACACACACACACACACACACACACACACACACACACACACGCATGCTTACCAGAGTGGACAACAATAACCACACAAACCTAAGACACATTTTCCAATTCACTCCCATTCCATTAAAATTGATCCTTCTGTGGTGGCTTGTAGCGTGAGGACCCCGCCCTCCCAGAGCAAACTGCAGCATCAGCATCACCGAGGACAGGCTCCTGAGGTCACATGGGCTCAGCCCACTCCTTCAAGTGATGTGGGGGAGGGGAGGGGGGCAATACTAACCAAATAATGGCTCAAGGGTCTTCTGAAGTCTTTCAGGCTAATTCTCTCCTCTCCCCATCCCCACGTAATCTCCTCTAATTTAAGGTGGTCTTCTCGGTTGATAAACCCGGCTAACGTCCCCCCCCCTTTTTTTTTTCACGCCCGGCTTGAAGTCGGAAATTATATTGGTAAGTCTCACTGTGGATGTTATTAATGTGCTTAAAGGGCACTCAAGGCAGTTTAAAGATCTTAGCCTTTGCACCGTGCCTTTATCCCACCCTGGGGGTAAATAATGGAGATGCTAACACAGTCTGTAAAGGGGAAGGCGCAGAGGAGGCCTGCCTGCTTCCCAGGGGCAGGAAGGATGCTTTGATGGCCTGTCTGCAGGCAGGGGATGAAATCAGAGTTTTTATACCCCTTTCAAAAGGCCAGTTCTCCCAACACAATGCACATTTCCAAGTTGTTTTTAATTTGGCATGAAAATGTCTTCTTTAGCTTAGACTCGAGCCAGTAGAGTTAATGGAAAACACACATCTGGACAACTGTGTTCTTCCAAGTGAGGAGGTGAGCAATGGGGAGGGGCCAGAAGTGTGGCGAGAGATTAAAGATAATTGTTCTCGAAGGGTCCCATCAACCTACTCAGACTGAACGCATCAAACTGTGATTGTAAGTTCTCAGGGCTATCTGTGGCTCACTTGAATGACCATGGGTTCTTTCATTTTCCTCTTTGAATGTCAAGTATAAGGTGGTAGGGGTACTTCCACAATGTGTGTCTCAGGGATCAAACTCCAGCTATTGGGCTTAAAGGCAAGTTTCTTTACCCTCCGAGTCAGCTCATCAGCCCCCAAGACAGTTAACTTTCCAGGGATCTGTAGTCCTTGGTTTCAGGCTATGGGAAGCAATCTCTTTGTGCTCTCTACTGAGTCCAGATGATTTTTCTGCCTTGTCCCTCTTCTGTTGCAGATGTTCGTCATGCCTGACTTCTGACAGGAGTATGAGGACAGGGCATCTGGCAGAGGTCAGTGGAGTTGGCTTTGGACACACCCTGCCAAGCTTTCAAGATTCCCCGCCCCCCCCAGTCTGTTTTTACCCCCCTTTCTGGTCAGCTTCTTAGTGCATGAACTCAATTTTAGCACGAGTTTGTATCTAAGACAAAGTCGTAGTAGCTCTGGTAGACAAATGTGTGCCACTAGTGACCTTGCTGTGAATGCCAAGGGCCCCACTAGAGGGTTCTCTGTGTAAACTCACCCTGTCATTGCATTGGCCTCAAGTTTTAGTCATACTTTTATCATGCTGTAGTTTGTATATTATTCTTTTTAATTGCTCTTTCAGGCTGACATGTGTAATCTGAGGAACCCTAGGGTCTCCGAATTCCTTGAGATTGTCTGTAAAAAAATGTGTGTGCTATGGATTTCATCAAAGGGATCTCAAAGGCTAAAATTGGAGTGCTCACATATCCGGATGTACTTGAGACAGTTCCAGTTGACACCACCAGTTGCCTTGGTATCGTCAATAGCAACTCTTTGTATTCCTAAGGGTCTTGGGGGCTGGTGAGATGACTCAGCACGTCAAGGACATTGCCTCTAAGCCTGATGGCCAGAGTTTGATCCCTGGGACCTACATCTCCTTCCAGAGAATCAGTTCCTGTAAGTTGTCCTCTGATCTTCACATATATGCTGTGCTATTTGAATGTCCATCCACATAAAATATATATATATACACACATATATATATAAAATACAATATATAATATAAATGTAATACTTATTAAAAGAGTCCTGGCATGGGGTTGGTGATGCAGCTTAGTTAACAGAGTGCTAGCCTAGCATACACAACGCTCTGGGTTTGACCCCTAAAATCACATAAACTGGTGTAGTGATCCATGTCTGAAGTTCTAGAAGGCATGAGGATCAGAAGTGCAAGGTTATTTTTAGATACACAACGAATTCAAGGCCAGTGGGGCTGCTTGAGATCTTGTCTCACAGGGATGGGGGAGAGAATCGATCGATTGATTGATCGATCGATAGATAGATAGATAGATAGATAGACAGACTGTTAGTATGGATGTTAAATTAATTTCCATTATTTGTAGATTCCCTAGTTATGAGCTGGCCATTGCTAAGCTTATATGTGAGCCCCAGTGAATTCTGCGGCTACTTTCATGGCCATTCAGAGTGTAGTGCAGCAAAAGATTGGCTTTCAATTGCTCATCAGGTGCATTTTGGCAGAAGTCAAGTCTGGTGATTCTCTGCTCTCTTGTAGACAGGCATCCTTTTCGTGGTCTGTGCAGTACCACTCTTTCTTTCTTTCTTTCTTTCTTTCTTTCTTTCTTTCTTTCTTTCTTTCTTTCTTTCTTTCTTTCTTTCTCTTTTGCATTTGTGTCTTTGATGGTAGTTTTACTATTTACAATGGACTCCACATGTAGTGCTGTCTAGAGTTCCCAGTCATAAGCATGCTGTGACATGCTCACAGGGAAAATACATGTGTTCGATGAGTTTTGATGAGTTATGGTGCTGTTAACCATGAATGCAACATTAATAAACTCACGAGTTAACAGCACTACATATATCGAAATATCACAATGTACCCCATAAATACATATAAGTATTATATATCACTGAAAAATACATAACATAAGTGAAGAGATTTATTATGGGAGTTGGCTCATGCACTTTTGGAGGTCAAGAGGTCTTGTGATTTGATGTCTATAGACTGGAGATGGGGGAAAAAAGCCAGTAGTGAGATTCAATGAATCTGAAGGCCAAGAGGGTTGATGACCTAGACTAAGGGATGCTGGGTGTTAGTTCAAGAGAGCAATCAAGTTCACCCTTCCTCAAGACTATGTCCTGTTCTGGCCCTCAATGGAGTGGATGATTCCAGCCTGCAAAGTGATTGTGTTCATCGCTTAGGCTTTCAATTCAATGGCTCCTGCCAATTGTGGGGATCATTTCGGGATGTCTACATAGACATAGAAAGGATCACGTGGCACTCTGTAAATAAGTCAGACATTTTCTAGTTCTTAGTTAAGCTTCAGTAAGACTGGAAAAAAAGTAGAAACAAACAACAAACAAAGTGCTAATCTTTTCTGGAAATCCCTTCTCTGACACACCCGAAACTGATGTTTCACTGGAAACCTGGGTGTTTCTTAGCTTAGTGAAGTTGACAGATATAATTAAACATGAACAGTGACTCTCTGTCACTGTGCCACTAAGACACAGCTCCTTAAACCATAATCTCTCATTACAGACAACAGGGTCATGTTCCCACCTGACATCTAGCCTCATACCACAAAAAAAAAAGTACCAATCCCTTCCTTAGAAGGGAGTGTAGTCCTTGAGTGACATTTACTTTTCTTCTAATATCTATAACTTACAAACTATGCTATGATGTTAATAATGCTCAAATACTGATAAAAAGCCATCACATGCTATGTTACATGGTAGAGGGATAAGAAAGGAAAGCAAACTAATGTTTGTATATGATGTATACACAAAAATGTATGAATAGCAAAATGAGAAAATCTGCGTAATGGTTCAAGTTCTCATTTCTGCAACTGGGCGTGCTTCTGTAGTTGACATGTTTTACTACTACCCAGCCTGTATTCCCTTTATGCTCAGCAAGCCCCTCAGGTGGACATAGTTTTAATTCACAAGGGTAACCCAAATCTTTATTTCTAAAGAGTATAGATGGGTTGATGTTTCCCATTGATTTTCTCCCCTATAGGGCACATGGATACAAACCTGAAGGATTTCCTGTATTCCGCAAATATTTTTTTAAATTTCTATTGTGTAATAATAATGCATTTTCCTCTTGCTAGTCCCTGTCAACAACCCCAGGCAAAACACCATAACCACCCCTTGCCCACCTCTTTCTTTCTTTCTTTCTTTCTTTCTTTCTTTCTTTCTTTCTTTCTTTCTTTCTTTCTTTCTTTCTTTCTTTCTTTCTTTCTCTCTCTCTCTCTCTCTCTCTCTCTCTCTCTCTCTCTTCCTCCCTCCCTCCCTTCCTTTCTTTCTTTCTTTCTTTTTTTCTTCCTTTATTTCTTCCTTCCTTTCTTTTTCTTTTCTCCCTGTTGACTGGCAGGCATAAGGAACCCAAATTGTCTGGGTGGTGGCAGTCTTAACTTCTAGGTCAACAGAACCGTGATTGTGTCTCTGGTGGGAACATTCCTTTCTCTGCGCTAAGCTCTTGAAGCCAGGGTAATGGAGGAGCACAAAGCCAACGTTTTGACCTTGCGTTACTAGGAGCAGTGATGTGTGGAGCGGTCTTCGTTCCCACCCCTCAGTGGCTGGACTCACGTGTTGTAGTTTTGATCTGAAGTGTCTCCTGAAGGCTTGTGTGTTAAAGGATTTGTTGTCAGCCTGTGACAACCACTGACAGGGAATCTTTAGGAGGTAGGGCCTTGTGGAAGTGTGTGTGTGTGTGTGTGTGTGTGTGTGTGTGTGTGTGATGTGTGCACACATGTGTACCTGTGTCTGCATGTATGAAGCCTGAGATGGACACCAGCTGACTTTCTCTATTGCTCTTCACCTTAATTTTCTGAGACAGGGAAATGAGCCCAGATCTGGCTATTTTGGTTAAAGTGGTTGGTTAGCCAGCCCCGAGAATCTTCCTGTGTTCATCTCCCCCAAGTGCTAGGGTTACAGGGATATACCACCACACACGGCTTTTATGTTGGTTCAGGAGAATCCAAACTCAGGCACTGAGCTGTCTCCCCAGCCTTTATTTCCCATTTTCTAATGCACGAATGTTTTTAACAATAAGTCTAGAATAGTTTCTACTTGTTCACTAGGTCTAGTCAGTAGGATGTCCTCAATGTAAAGGACCAGGGTGATATCTTATACTAGGGAAAGGATATCCAAATCTCTGAGAACTAAATCATAGCACAGGTCTGCTGGACTGACTCACCCCCGAGGCTCAAACAGTGAAGGCATGTTGCTTGCCCTTGCCAGCTGAAATCAATCAGTAGACTTTCTGAACAAGAATGGATTAAAATGCATTTGCCACATTCCCAGCTGCATTCAAGGTCCTATGCGGTGTGTTAATTTGCTCAATTTATAATACCACATCTGAAACACCAAAAGCAATTGGAGCTACCACTTGACTACGTTTACAGCAATCCACTGCCATTTTCTCAGACCCGTCTGTCTTCTTTATAAGCTGTGTAAGTGTTGAATGAGAATGTGATGGAAATCAGCAGCTGGACTCTTCCAAGCCCTTGGTAGTGGTACTAATGCCTGCCATCCTTCTGGAAGGTAAAATTGCGTTTGATGGACCATTTTCTTAAGCAGAGGCAGTTTTAATGGCCTCCATTGGCCCTTCCTACCTTAATAGCCCTCATCTATCACAGGTCATGGAATGAATTTTGAGATTCTGTTGGCAGCTAACTGTGACTATTTCTTTCTTTTAAAAAAAGATTTACTTATTTTTTATGTGCATCAATGTTTTGCCTGCATGTGTGTTTGTGTGAGGGTACCAGATCCTCTGGAACTGGAGTGACAGACAGTCGTAAGCTGCTGTATGGGTGCTGGGGATTGAACCAGGGACCTCTAGGAAGAGAGAGAAAGGAAGAGCAGTCAGTGCTCTTAACCACTGAGCCATCTCTCCAGCTCAAGTGTGACGATTTCAATTATGCTTTTCAGAACCTGGGAAACAACCACAGGGAGGGCGTGGGTACTTCCTGAGCCCATGGTAACATGGATCTGTAAATCTCCACTGACCCCCTTAATTCCATAAGCCCCAGCTCTGACTGGGAGGTTACAGTGATGTTTTTAGCTTTCTGGACTCAGTGTCAGTTCAGAGCCAATGTTTAGTAGTTCTCTCATAGGTCTGCTTATTTTCTTGATCTCAATGCATGATTGCTTTGATGAAAGGACACAGGCACCTCGGTTAAGGACTGGGAGGAAAATTAATAAAATAAAACTTCCATAGTATACCAGGGTCCTTTTTTTTTTTTTTTTAAAGGGTTCTAGTCTCCCCCTCATTTAAGGAATTCTAAGTGTATAGACTGGTTCAAGTTTGGAAATTGAGGGATGATGATGTTCTGAATTTCCCTTTTGTTTTTGTTGTTAAGACAGGGTCTCATGTAGTCCAAGCCAGACTCAAACTCACCATGTAGTTGAATTTAGCCTTGAATTATTCCTGCCTTTACCTCCCAAATGCTGGGAGTACAGTTGCGTACCTCCACACCTAGCTTGAATTTTTATGTGATGAGTTAGGCTTGACTTAGAACTTCTCTGTATACAGAACTAGTGGGAATTCAGTTAGCTTCTAGAAGTATTGGAATTAACCAGGTCACACAGTGGGTCTGCAGGAGCTACCCTCTTTGGATTGCCACTTAGATTCTGTTGTCTATTACAATAATGTTTTGTCTTCAGCAGAGGGGTTATACCACTTGACCTCTGCCACACGGAGATCTGCCTACTCCAAATGCAGTCAGACTTTTCCAACTGAATGGCTACAGTTCCCACTGGGAGTTCCTCTGGCAGAGAAGGACAGTCCCAGAGCTCTTGAAGGATGCTGCATTTCCTTTCACAAATGTACTTCTTCAAGTATTGATGAAAGATCTTCTGGATCCTCCTAGTATGGTAAGTATATCTTAAATGACACATCTGCGCTGAGTCTAACCTCCCGAAACCTTCAAATCTTTTCTTCTAGATTAAACAAAGGGGTGGGAGCTAAACATTTCATGTTTAGTCATGGTAGTGGCCCATCTTTTGATCTAGGGTTCAGCCTGCCAGACAATCAAACTATGAGAACACTCTGTAACTTCCTGAGATGGACATCAAATGCATAACTCTTGGCTTAGTATATCCATAGTAATAAATTATTAAATTCAACCTGATCCAACTTTATATTCCCTTCACAATTATCACACATGTTTAACATTCTGCACTGGTTTTGAGTGAGAATGCCCCCCATAGGCTCGAATATTTGAATGTTTGGTTTCCAGTTGGTGGACTGCTTAGGAGGTGTGGCCTTGTGGGAGGAGTTGTGTCACTGGGGATGGGCTTTGAATTTCCAGAAGCCTAAGCCTGGCCCAGTTTTGCTCTTTCTCTGCTGTGGCTCAGATGTAAGATCTCAGCTACTACTATTCCAGCTCCAACTACTACTGCTGCTCCTGCCTGCTTGCCACTGTGCTTCCTGTTATGATGATGACGGACCTTCTGAAACTGTAAGCAAGTCCCCAATTAAATGCTTTCTTTTATAAGTTGCCTTGGTCATGGTGTCTCTTCACAGCAATAGAACAGTAACTAGACACACTCACTCTTGAACATTCTCCCCAAGTTTCTACTTTATAAATTAGAAAACTCAGGACCAGGGATGTAGTTCAGTTGGTAGAATGCTTGCCTAGGATGTATGAGGCCCTGGGTTACATCCCTAGCACCTTGTAATGGTGCATGCCTATAATCCCAGATCTTAGGACATGAAGGCAGAAGGATCAGAGACTCAAGGGCATCCTTGGCTATGTTTTAGGTTGCAGACTAGCCTGGGATATATTCAAAGATCTTTTAATATGTTTCAGAAAGAAAAGTTTAGAAAACTCAAATAGTTCTTTTGGAGTGGAGTTTCCCTTATGGGCCACAATTTGTGAGACTTGAGTGAAATTATAGGACAAAAAGAACAAAAAAAAAAAAAAAAAAGAAGACTAGAAGGGAAGGGAGGCTGAGGTGAGTCAGCATTGTCTTGCTTGGTAGCTAGTCCAGAGGAGGCCATGACAGGAAAGCAGAGTTAATGCCTCAGATAGAGGTGGGTGGGTAGAAATGCTGATGGCACCAGGAGCAGAGGGAACCACCCATATAGACGAAGAAGACCCATCAGAATTTAGGAGCCAAGTGCCCCCACCAACCCTCTTCAGGGTCTCTCCAAACTCGAGTCTCTTCTTTCCCAGTCAATGCCCTCAGTGCCCTTAACAACAGTAGCTGTTCCAAGGCTGGGTGTTCAGGTGCAATGTAACTCCTGGTCTGGCAGGCTTATGAAGACAAGGCTTTCTCTCAGGGCATACCTAACACCTTTAAGTCATTTGTACAGTATTCCAAATGCTTGGAATTTGAATCCCCAAGTTCATGTTTTTCTTTTACCACTTTGCCCAATAATGTTAAAAGACCAGTCAGTATGTTATATTTCTTAGTTGTCTGAAACATGTTGAAATGATCATAATATAGAGTCATTTAGAGCAGTGGTTCTCAAACTGTAAGTCATGACCACTTTGGCAAACCTCTGTCTCCCAAAATATTTACATTATGATTCGTAACAGTAGCAAAATGACAGTTATGAAGTAGTAACAAAAATAATTTTATGGTTGGGGGTCACCACAACATGAGGAACTGGATTAAAGGGTTGCAGTATTAGGAAGGTTGAGAACCACTGATTTAGAGCCTTGCTGCTTATAAATGGCTGATGGGGACTATTAGGAACATCTGGAGTAATACTTCTTTGTAACTACAAGCAGTTCTGCCCATGGATCATCAGTGATCGCTTCACTATTGGCAATAAGGCATTAACTATGATCATATATTGGAGAGGCAATTTCAGGAACCCCAGGATCCATTTGGAAGATGTAAATGTGCTGTTCTGCATACCAAATCTTATATTAGTCAAGGTATTCCCAAGAAGCAGAATCAATAGGGAATATGTATTTGTGTGTACTATGACTTGGCCTGTGTAGTTACAGAGACCAAGAAGTCCTGCAATTTACCATCTTCAAGATGCAGAACGTAGAAATATGATGGTGTAATTCAGCCTGAGTCCAAAGGCTCAAGAACTAGGGAGTGCATGATGACATAAGTCTCAGTCTGGAAGTTTGTGAGTCTGAAGTGCTTGGGACCAAGGCCAGAGAAGATGGGCATCTCAGCTCAAGCAGAGAGTGCAAATTTGACCTTTCTCTGCCTTTTTTTTATGGGCAGGGTATGTATTTATGTCCTCAATGGACTGGATGATGTCCACCCACAATCATTAAAGCAGTGCTTGTTACTTAGTCTACCAATTCAAATGTTAGTCTTTTCCAGAAAAAGTGGTACAGTTATACCTAGAAAAGGTGATTTTCCAGGTTATATAGGCATTTTCTGGCTTAGTCAGACTGACTTACAATACAGATTCACCCGTATTGGTTTCTTTAAATAGAAACATCAGGTCCATTGTGGTTGGGTGGGATGATGGAAATGTGGCGAAACCAGACACTGTGCTTCCAGTAGGTAGGATGGTTCAGCATCTGTATATTCAGGTGGCTTTATGGAACATGAAAGGAGAATTTACTGATTAGCACCCCTTCCTAAAATCCACTGTTTCATAAGGCAACCAGACAGCAGTCAACCAGACTTGGTTCTTAACCTGCTTGGCATCTCGGTAGCTGTAATCTTGAGTTCTCACTTTCCCTAGGCAGCTACCAGTTCTCTATTCAGCAGGAGGAGAAGGATATAGGTCCTTCCTCATGTGCCCAAGTTGAGGTGTCCTTCTTGGGGGAGTAAGCTCTAGGTGGCAGTGGAGACCAGCCACGGGCTGTAGTTGCAGGTACCATCTTGTATCCGGACTAGGCTGACCTCTCTGTTGAGTCCTCTTGGGATCCTCCTGATGGAGGCCTTCCTTCCTTCTCCATTACTTGCCTTCCTTCATGGAGCACCCTTCAGACTGGAGAAGTTTCAGCCTTGAGGAACCCAACACCTAGACCTCCGGAGGAAGATGATAGGGCCAAACACCAGTGACTTTTGATGAATTCTGGGTCCCAGCAACCTAGAAAGATTGTCACTTAGACTGCTCCGCCCACCCCCAATTGTACAACCTCCGTCCAGCAAACAAAATCAATCACTTGCAACAACAGGCAATGATGTAGCCGCCCTTTCGGGCACCCTTCCCTTCTTCTTTGTAAAGAAAAGTCCTAGGAGCAGGGGGCAGGATGGCTTTTGAGCCCTGTGTTTTTGCTGGAGCCCATTCCCACCGGTAGAGGGTAGGTAGCCCACGGTTTTACTTTCACTGTTAACAAAGCTACAGTTTTATTGCTGTTGCTCCGTTTCTTACTCAGACACAAAGGACATGGACATTGTACCACAGGGGAACACCAAGTTCTTCTCTGGTAGCACCGCCACCGGGGGAGCACCTGGTGCTGTTTTACAGGTACCCCTGAAATCCTCATGGGAAATATGGGAATGTGCCAATAAGAAGAGCCAGGAAGACAAAGGAATTGGGGTTCCCCATACTAAGTGCCAAAGGGAGTTGGGCATTGGACCATGCACTTCAGTAAATTCCCCATTTCTAATGACGGACGGCTTTGCCAGTTAGATACTATTTCTGTTGACGAGCAGTTGTGGAGCCAGGTGTAATAACACCCACTGGAAATTTCAGCACTTGGAGGGGGAAGCAGGAGGATTAAGTGTCTCAACAAAGGCCAGCCTGGGCTCCATGAGCCGCTGTCTTCAAAACCCAAACCAAACCACAACAATGACAATACATGACTCTGAGGCAGGGGAGAGGGCTTGCTGGGCAAGGACGCCGCTGCCTGAGCAGGAGGACCTGACTTCCCATTCCCAGCGTCCTGCCCCTCCCCCCATGTTCCGTGAGGGACCCCGCCTCAAGGGAATAATGCCAAGAATGATAGAGCAGGACACCCCCCTCCCATTGTCTTCTGGTCTCGCTATAGATGTGCATCTACATACATGTGTGCACGTGTACAAACACACACACACACATACCCACACCCCACTTAAAAAAAGTAAAATAAAATAAAATAATAAAAAGACATGGACACTGAAGCTGAGAGAGGTCAGACTTTTGCCAATGGTCACTCTGTAAGGCAACAGTTATGTGAAAAAAATTCAACATTTTCTCACTCCATAATGTATCATTTTTACTTCTCTGCAGCCATTTCAAATAAAAGTTGTTTTTGGGTGGTGGGAGTGTGTGTGTGTGTGTGTGTGTGTGTGTGTATCCATGTCTCATGTGCTCTGACTCCCCAGGGAATTTTGAGAAGCAAAACAGATCTTGTAGCAACAGGGAAACTTCTAGGAGGCCAGGGTTCCAGTGGCCTCTCTGCAGAGCGTTACAGAAGCAATAGTGGACCTCCAAATGAGTTGTTTCCCCTGCTGGCCCCTAATGGCCTGCAGGCCGCTGAGTGTGGCAGGCCATCCTCTTAGCCCTTCTGGCTCTCTGCTGCTTTCGAACTCTCTCTGCAGAACAGGAGCACAGTTGCAACACTCTTTTGCTTGGCCTCAGGACAACTTTTCCACTGTCACCGCCCTGTAGCCTCAGCTGGCACAGAAATTCCAAAATAAATGAACGTGTTGTAAATCGGGAGAAAATATTGTGTCCTTGTGGGGTTGATGTTGATTGCAGCTCAGAGGCGCAGGCGGCCATGACCACAGCTCAGCCTGCATATTTCTTTACCCAAACACGCAGAGGGCCTGCCCAGGCCAGGATTTCTGCAGACGTCTCCATTCAGGCTTCTTAAAGGTGTGCGGGGAGCTGACAAAGTGCCGTTGATCAGAAGCCCCCAGGCAGGCCAGGGGCCCGGGGTGTCAGAGCCAGGCTAAGACAAGACGCATCAGTCTTCACCGAGTGAAGCGTCTGGGCGCTGAGGCCTGACGATAACACTTTGGCAAGAGGTAGCCCTGGAACGGCACGCCGCTGGCCTCAGGACTGGCCCTCAGGCCCCGGTTTAATTGAGGCTGGCATGATCCAGCCAAAGCCCAATGAAGAGAGGCTTCAGGGAGGGGTGGGGCCCGGGCTGGCTTGTCAAAGGACTTGGCTGGAGGCTCTGAGGGGCTTGAGAGTTTGACCACCCAGCGTCATGTTGGTAGGGGGCATGAATAAGAGAAAACAATTTATTTTTAAATTAGAAATTATTTGTCTAAAGTTAAAAAAAATTATTTAGACAGGGTTTTTGTTCTCTAGCTCGGGTTGTCCTTGAACTCACAATTTTTCCAGGTCCCAAGCACTGGCATCACAGGCTTGTGCCATTATGTTTCACCAAAATATTCTTTGAAGTACAGGGAGCTGGAGGGAGAGGAAGGGAGATACTGGTTTGTCACAAGGCGTTCCCTGTTCCTCCAACTTGAGTACCGGACCTGACTTTTCTAGTCAGCAGTGCAGAAGCCAGTGCAGGCTACCTTCCCAGTGTTCTGAATAAGACAGTTATTATTATTATTAGTTATTATTCCTGTTATTAATAGTAACCCACACCTTCTGTTTTAAAATAGTAGCTTGTCAACTAAGGAATGCTGAGAGCAGGAGAAATAATTTTCCCAAGGAAAAGCACACCAATTGGTTACCCAATACCAAACGGTCAGCCCTAAAAACCTGTACATACAAGCAGGAGATATATATTGTTGTTATACACATATACATATATAACAACTATATGTAGATATACATATATATATATATATATATATATATATATATATGTAACAACAATTAAAGAAAAAGGACCATGAATTTGAGAGAGATCAAGGGGGTACATGGGAAGGGTTGGAGGAAGGAAAGGGGGGGGAATGATATAATTGTATTATAATATTAAAAAGTAAAAAATAATACAAAAAACTCCCATTGGCTTCTTTCCCAATCATGTGACTTCCAATATACCTAGTCATGATCTCTCATGACTTTGGCCCCAGTGGGTGGGGCATGCTCTTGACCTACCAATCATAGGACTGCATCCTGCTTTTGACCCCGCGGGTAGATCTGCCAGAACTCTGCACTGAGGCTTTTGCCTCCCCTTCCCCGACACCAGCCTTGGGACTTTGGATTTAGAGGAGAAAGCAGGTTAGAGAGTTCACAGGATGTAAATTGGGAGTTAATAGGTGACCATCTTTTTCATTGTTTAGGGGAAGGTCTATTTGCAAAATAGGAAAGAAGGAAGCTAACACACAGGAAATATTGGGAAGACAGTGAGAAAAGGTCACAAGGTCAAGCTTAGAGCATGGGTGGATGGTCCTCCCTGCCTATGTTCTCTCTGGAGATAACCCTGACTGTCCTAGAACCCACTATGTAGCCCAGGCTGGCCTCAAACTCACAGAGATCCACCTGCCTCTGCCTCCTGAGTGCTGGAATGAAAGGTGTGTGCCACTACAGCAGGCCTCCTCTCTTCTTTTTTCAACCCTAGTTAAACTAGTTTGAGCTGGTTACTGGATGAGTCCTGTCTAGAGCAAAGGCACAGTCCGTCAGTCTTCACGAGGGATTGGTTCCAGGCTCTCTACAGATTCCTGGATCTGAGGATGCTCAAGTCCCTTTTGTAAAGCGGCGCAGCAGCATCTGCTTTTAACCTACACAGTCCTTTCACACACTTTAAGTTAGCTCTAGACGACACGTGTCCGGCAATACAATTGCAAATGCTATGCAAAGATCTGCTGTATGTACTGTTTAGGGAACAGTGGGAAAGGGAGAAAGTCTGAGTGTGTTCAGAACAGATGTGTTTGTTTTCTGAATATTTTCTCTGGTTGGTTGGTTGAATCGGTGGATGTGGACAATGCACACAGAAAGGATTTGCCATACCGGCTGTGGCTGCGCCTTGCCAAAATCATGAAACAGTATTGATGGGGAGGAGAAAGGAGACCTTGGGAAGGGAATTATGAAAGTCAGCATAGGAAAACCATGCATGAAACCTTCTGTGGTCCCACCTCTGTATGTGGTGTGTGTGTGTGTGTGTGTGTGTGTGTGTGTGTGTGTGTGTGTGTGTGAAATGTCTATTCTATTCCAGGCTGGAGCCATGAAAATGAATAAGGTGAAATCTCTACCCCAAGGAGCTCTAAGTCTAGTTTGAGAAACAGACAAATAGGGGACTGAGGAGACAGCTTGGTCAGTAAGGCCTGGCCTTGCAAGTGTGAGGACCTGAGTTTGGATCTCTGGAACTCACTTAAAAAGGTAGGCAGAGTGCTTTTGTGCTTGTCATTCTAGTGAACAGAGATGGGAGGCAGAGACGGGCAGATCTTTGGAATTCCCTGAACAAGCCTGCTGTTGAAAACCTAGGCAAATGAGAAACTATGTCTCACACAAAAGGTTGAGAAGCAACATCTAAGATTGGCCTCTGCCTTACTGTACACACACACACACACACACACACACACACACACACACACACACAC
>CABHPQ010150168.1:1817-19552 GCA_902168405.1 Peromyscus aztecus
TTTATTTATTTATTTTTTTAAGTTTATTTATTATGTGTACGGTGTTCTGCCTGCAGGCCAGAAGAGGGCACCAGACCTCATTACAGATGGTTGTGAGACACCATGTGGCTGCTGGGAATTGAACTCGGGACCTCTGGAAGAGCAGCCAGTGCTTTTAACCTCTTAGCCATCTCTTTAGCCCACAACCTTCTCTTCTAAGAGCCTTTATGATCACTTTTACAGACCCCTGAGAAGAGGTAGCTGGACACCGTGGAAGGTGGTTTGTCTGTGGTCAGACAGTGTTAGAAGCAGCAATCAATTGTCTGTTGCTTTGGGCTTTTCCTAGTAGGACTAGGGAACGGAGTGAGGAGTGGACTGGATTCCTGGAAGAGATCTCAATGGGCCTGAAATCACCTTTTCTTATGTGGCCAGCCCATGAGTTCTGATTCTTGAAGGTCCTTCTTGCAAGTGTCTGGCTAAGGATTTGCAGCCCTATTTGAAGAGTCTCTAGGCTGAGAAGCTTACAGAATAGTAGAAGCACATTGTTATTGAGATTCTCTGTTACATATTCAGAGAGAATTCAGCTGCTCCCCCCCCCCCCCCCCCACACACACAACCACACCTGCTGTAGGGGTGAATGGCTCAGTATCTCCATTCTTCAGCTGTGGCAAGTCAGGGTTCTACCCACTAGCAATTGGCCTAAGGTCCTGGGTAACCCTGGTCTTTCCCTTCCCCCTCCTACACAGTTTCAGACAGGCCTCATATTTCCTGAGTGTGAAATGTAGCCACGATGTTGATCATTTCCTGTCTCTGGGTCAGGTTCCTCATCCACAGTGGGAACCGATGGTTTTTGCCTTTTCTAAATAATAGTTCAATTTCTGTGAAAGACAGCCCTCCCCACACTGCTAATCCAAGTTTTGAGTGTAACACAGTCTACCCCTACTGCCAATTCCTGTCTTCAACACTCATCTTAATGTACAAATACCCCCAAATCAAACAGGTTCACACAAAAACGAAACACACACTGGAAATCGAACAGAGATGAGCAAAGCCCACCCTGGATTTATTAGTTTACTTACTAGATTGGCCCACAGGTCTTTATGTGTCACCTCAGTTCAGAGCAGGTGAGTGAGGGTCACAGTGATGAGTGGTTTGGTTTAGGCACAGGACTATTTACACAGAAAATCCTGACCCCACAGCAGAGACCAAGGAGTCTCTTGGTTGCAGCTCTGTTCGGACCATTCAGGTCCTTGCTTTGCAGGAAAAGTAGGTGCCTGCAAGAGGGAGCTGTATTCTGAAAGCAGGTATCTTGGGGGGCGGGGCCAGAGCCGGGGGCGTGTCCGGGGCCGGGGGGCGGGGCAGCCAGTGGCTAGGTGACTCTGGCGCCTGCGCAGAAGCCGGGAGCGGCGCCCGGGGCAGGGACTCTCGTGGGTCTCTGGCAGGGCCCGGGCAGCAGCGTTCTTCCGCGCGCTTCGGGTCTCCCGCTTTGCTCGGGTCGGGCGCCAGGATCCACCATGAACCGGTGCGCCGAGGCGGCCGCGGTGGCGGCCACCGTGCCGGGCGCCGGCGTCGGGGATGCGGGGCTGCGGCCCCCCATGGTGCCCCGCCAAGCGTCCTTCTTCCCGCCGCCAGTGCCCAACCCCTTCGTTCAGCAGACGCGGATCAGTGCGGCCCGACGGCTGCAGGTAGAGGCGCGGTGCGCGCGGAGGCTGCGGGGATGTGGTCTGACGGAGGAGGCTCGGGAGGAATCGCGCATCCAAGAGCAGGCACCTGAGGGCATCTGGTGGGAGAGAGGATCCGGCTTGAGGGGATCGGGTCTGAGAGGGAAGGTGTCTAAGAGGATCTCAGGTCTGAGGGAATATGAGGGGATCCTGGGTCTGACGGAGGAGCCGCCTGAGAGGATTACCCATCTGAAGCTCGAGGCGTCCGAGATCACAGGTCTGCCATTCTGAGGGCATAGTGGGTCTGACTCAGAATTTGTCCGAGGAATTGGAAATCTGAAGGGGGAGGCTGAGTGAGGTGTGGAGTCTGGTAAGAGAAAGCATCTGAGGAAGGAAGAGCTGTGGATATGACAGGAAAGGGTCAAGAGGGGCAGACAGAGGATGTGAGAACTGAGGACGCTGGGGGATGGGATGACCCTAGGGACATGAAAGCGAGAAGATGCAGAGACAGCATGTCAGCGAGGGAGGAAGATCCCATATAGGGGACTCTTCCTGCCTGAGAAGGGATGGATGGGACAGGAACTTTGTCTCGAGCTTGTGAAAGCACAGAGGATTGAGAATTTCCACACGAGAGTAGGTTTCAGCGTTCTTTCCTTTTCATGCCCTTTGTAGAAGGGGGAGTCCGTCTGGGCTGGGTAGAGTAAGAGAGGAGGCTGAGAGCCCTGGTCTAGCCTTGGAACCAAAGGTAAGGCTCTGGTGGTTTAACCGAACAGGAACAACCAGGCTGTACTCGAAAGCAAAGAAAGGAGAACTGGGAGACCCATGAAGGTAGTCGGGAGCCTTTTCTTTGAATCAGCCTTCACACAGTACCTTTTCTAGATTCAAAGATGACACGAGAGGTAGCCACTGTTAGAAATGGCCACAGAGGAAGTTGTCTTTATCTCGCAAAGGGCAGCTTTTATCATTAGTTCACTTGTTGACTTCCTCTGTGGTGCGGTTAGTGATTGGAGAACAAGATAGATGAGGAAAACTCCATTTGTCTTGTTCTGCAGGGGGGAAAAAAAAGTTGACGTTTCCCTGTCCATCTCATCATTTTTGTTAATTTGGACTAAAGGGATGGTTATCTTTGCAGTGTTTTTGTATACAGCTCAATGACTAGTGACCTCTCTAGAGGGAACGTTTTTGGCACTGAGCTAAGGGCGAGGTGGGGGGAGGGGGGAGTGCTGGTGGTTAGAGTAGTGATAGGCATCTGGTTGAACATAGGTAAGGGAGAGGAAGAGAAAGATAAGGATGCAGAGAAAGTTTGCAAAGTTCCTCCTTATGCCTTGAATCATCTGCAACACTTGTAAGCACAGTGGCCATGCTTCAGGATTAACTTCAGACAAATACGTTGTATTTAAGTGAAAATGTACCTGTCTTTTTGGGTTCAGAGTTTGGAGGGAGGCTCAAAGTGGCATATATACATTTTGTATTGTACCTTGAGTAGATTATTAGTTTTTAAAAATCACCTAAGAGAGCTCTTTCTAAGAACTCTGTGAGAACCCCATATATGCAAAGAGCACTGGTCACTTATTAGTTCTGTAAATTTGGCCTAGTCACTTAACCTCCCCTGTCTATTACATTTTCTCATCTATTAAACTGAAATAATTCTTCAAAGGAAAGTTAAATTAAATGAGATAATATGTGGCATAATGTAGTCTGGTTTGCTGATCTTAATATTGGTAATTCTGCTGTGTGTCTATAATTGTGTCCTATACTTAAAATGTACTACTTGGATTAAACTGTTGGGGTATGGTCTAGGCATTCTCTCTCTTTCTTTCTTTCCTTTTTTCCTTTCTTCCTTTCATTCTTTCTCCATAACACCAGTGTTACCTACCATAGATGCTTCAGGGGCTTGAATAGCAAGAATAAAAGAAAAAAAAATGATAGGCATGGATAAAATATGATGTTTATACTATCTAGTTTACAATATAGATATACTCTTACTTAGGTAAAACAATATTCTTGGGAGCCTGTAGTAGAATATTTTAAGGTGTGTTACTTTTGTTTATGCTGCGTTTGTTTAACCCTATGAAGCTGTGTTACTGTGCCTGTGTAAAACACCTGGTGGCCTAATAAAGAACTGGCCAATAGCAAGGCAGGAGAAAGAATAGGCGGAGCTGGCAGGCAGAGAGAATAAATAGAAGGAGAAATCTGGGAAGAGGGATTGGAGATCAAAGATTTAGCAGCCAGAGAAGGAGGAGGATTCCAGGGGCCAGCCACCCAGCTACATACACAGCAAGCCACTGAGCAGAGTAAGATACAGAAGTAAGAGAACCGGAAAAGCCCAGAGGCAAAAGATAGATGGGATAAGTTAGTTAAGGAAAGATGGCTAGAAACTAAGCCAAGCTAAGACTGTGCATTCATGAGTAAGAATAAGCCTCTGTGTGTGATTTTTTGGGGAGCTGAGTGGAGGTTCCCCCCAAAAGAACCAAAAAAAAAAAAAAAACTACAACAGGAGCCCATTACCTCTGGGGAGACACCTTACACAGCCTTGATGCGGAGGGAGGGGCTTGGACCTGCCTCAGCTGAATGTACCAGGCTCTGCTGACACCACATGGGAGGCCTTACCTTGTCTGAAGAGGGAATGGGGGGTGGGTTGGGAGGAGAAGGCTGGGGAGCAGGAGGAGGGAAGAGAGGGGGAACTGTGATTGGTATATAAAAATGAATTAAAAAAGTCTTAATTAAAAAGAAACAATATACTTGGTTCAGACTCAATTTAATATTGAATTATGACTGGTGACTTCTTAAATAAAGATTGTTGTCACTTGAGCATTTCATTATAGGGCTTATAGTTTCTACTTTTTTATGCATTTTTTAAAAATTATTTTTTTAATTTTATGTGCATTGGTATTTTACCTGAATCTGTATGAAGGTATTGGATCGCCTAGATCTGGAGTTACAGACAATTATGAGTTGCCATGTGGGTGCTGGGAATTGAACCCTGGTCCTCTGGAAGAGCAATCAAATGTTCTTAACTGCTGAGCCATCTCTCTAGCCCCTATTTATGTATTTTTAAAAACTTTTTAAGGGTCTTTTGCTACTTTGTGGCATGGAGAAAAGTAGCCTAATTGTTATTGCTGTAACAGAATTTAGAATTAAAATGATTAGTTGTAATTATGGGGTTATTTATTCATATCAAAAATACTTGTTTGCTGCCTGTACTATATAGTAAGTTCAGGTCTCTGGACATATGGAGGTGAACAAAAAAGATCCTGTGCACATGCTCTGGAAAGATCCAAGGGTGCTCCAAGATCTCATCTCTGATTGGCCTTGAGGGTTTATTTATACAAGCAGGAATCTGAGGCGAAGTTTTGAACTGCCACTTGCATTGACATATACCTCAGTATGTACAACAGAAAACTTTCAAGTACTGGGAAATTTATTAGTTCCTACACTAAAGGAAATTCCTGTACTCATTAACTATTTATCAAATTGATCAGAGGCTTCAGTAGCCACACATGACAAAGAATATAAATATAGAATTAAATCATAAAAGTCCCTAGATAAATGGATCAATGGGAGAAAACTGGGTTCAAAAATAAACATATGTCTATGGCCATTGATTTTTTTTTTCTACAAGAATGCTAGAGTAATTCAATGGAAAAAGACTTGTCTTTTCAATAAATGGTCTGGGATAACTGGATTAACATGTACAAGAGAATTAAGTTCACCTATTATCATGTAAAACAGCCTAAGCTGATAAAAAGAACTAAATATGAGAAAATATGAGCGTTAAAATAATGAAAGTCTAAAGAGAGAACATAGGTATAAACCTTAATGACCTTGGATTAGTCATTTGTTTCCAAGATAGACAATAAAAGCATAAACACACACACACACACACACACACACCCACACCCACACCCACACACACACACACACACACACACACACACACACACACACACGGTGGAGGGTGGACAGGAAAAATAGATAAGTACAATTGTCAAATTAAATGCTGTGTGTTTCAAAATAGACTCACTACCAGGAGATTAAAGAGGAATCCACGGAGATGCCTCAGTGGCATCCACGGAGATGCCTCAGTGGGATCCACAGAGATGCCTCAGTGGGATCCACGGAGATGTCTCAGTGGCTAAAGCACTTGTCCCACAAGCATGAGACCCTGAGTTCCGGTCTCTGGAACCCTTAGACAAATCTGGGCGGGGTAGTGGCTGCCTGTAATCCCAACATTATTAAGGCAGAGACAGGGTCCCTGGGGCCAGTTGGCCAGTTAGACTAGTCGAAATTGGTGAGCTATGGGTTCAATAAGGGACCCTACTCCAGTAAATAAGGTGAAAAGTGATCGAGGAACACATCTAGCATTAACTTTAGACTTCCCTGTGCACCCTACCTCCACCCTAAATGTGCCCCCAGCAAACATGGAAACAAGTAGGAACACCATGTATACATGTAAAATGAAAGAAAGAAATTAAAGTGACCACCTAAAAAATTTGAGGAAATACTTTTACATAATACATCTGATAAAGGTATATATAGTATCCAAAGTATGTAAATAGCTCCTGGGACTCCTTAGTAAAAGGCAAGTCAATCTAGAAACCACTAATCAATGAGGAGGCTGGAGAGAGGGCTCTGTGTAAAGCCATCTTTATTTAAATGATGTATAGGTGCTTGCCATCACACCTGATAACCACAGTTCAATCCCATGACCCACATGGTGGAGACAGAGGACCAACTCCCACAAGATGTCCTCTGTCCTCTGCACATGTCCATCACACAAGCTCCCATACACATACGCATACATACCTACACACAAAATAGACAAACAAGTGCATCAATGTAATATACAAAGAAAATATTAGGTGGAACACTGACCTGGCTCATAAACAAACAAACAAACAAACAAACAAGCAAAAAACCCGCTTTGAGAATGCTAACACTCATTTCTTAGTAACTGATAGAAAAAACAGACTGGCAATCATTATTAAAGTCTAAGAGTTGAAGAACAATGGTGAACACCGTTACTAAACTGACATTTGTAGGGTACTATCTCCTGCAACTGCAGGACACCCAGACTTTCCAAAATAGACCAATCGTTGGCAGAAAAGAAGTCTTGAAAATATCAAAGGATTGACATATTACAGAATATGTTCTCTGACTGTAACAAATCATATTAGAAATCAAAAACTGGCTGGGCATGGTAGTGCACACATTTAATTCCAGCATTCAGGAGGCAGAGGCAGACAGAACTCTGTGAGCTCAAGGCTAGCTGGTCTACATAGCAAATTCAAAGGCAGCCAGGCTACATATTGAGATCCTGTCTCAATGAATGAATGGATGAATGATCCATATATATGAAAAAAATCCCCACACGTTTAAAAAGTAAATCAATTTTGTATTTACATTTACAAAAAATGAGATAATCTTATATGTAGTAACAGTAAGAAGATGTTGAATACTTAGAAGTATCTTTAACTAAAACCATGTCTGGTCACTATACTGGAAACAACAAAACAGTGATTTGAGAAATTGAAACATGTGAATGGATGTAGCATATCTGTGAATTGGAAAACCCAGCATTATTAGTATGACAACCCAATATTATTTGTATGACAAGTCCTTCCAGATCACCTCTAGATTCATTGCAATCTCAAAAAATGTGTGTGTGTGTGTGTGTGTGTGTGTGTGTGTGTGTGTGTGTGTGCAGACTGAGGAATTAATTACTTCTGAACTTCTATGGAAATTCGAGGATCTAGAAATACCTTCAAAAACAGTTGAAGAAGAAAAAAAATAGAGGTCACACATCACAACTTGAAGCCTACTTGAAAACTACAGCAGTTAAGACAGATAGAAGACAGATAGATAGCTGAAATAGTATGGACATTTTTGTAAGTTATTTGGTGATGTTTAGGTTCTCATAGAGGACAATACGGACAGAAGACAGACAGCGCTGTTTGGATCATGTAATTAATTTATAGAAAAAAGGTATTATATATAATGACTTCACTTAAAAGGCAGGGTGGTATAAGGATTAGGAACAAAGGCTTTATAAATAAATTTGTTCCCACTTCTGTTGATATTAATATGATTTTGTTGTGATTTAATTTATCCATGCCTTTTTTTCATGTAAAGCAACTTAAGATCTTCAGAACTAAACGAATCACTGTGTGCCGTATCCTGACACACAGCAAGCATTTATGCATGATTTACTGTTCTTAGTCATATACTCTTCATTCTTATTAATTTTGTGTTTTTATTCTCTCCTCCAGTTCCTTATTGCTTAGTTACACAGAACTGGCAGGCACGGGAATCAGTGCAATCCATCACTCACTAATGCTTTTATTCCCACACTTCTTTCTGTGTAGCTTTTGGGAAACAGTGTAACTGTCTTGCTTTGCTAGCATCTGCTTGCTTTGTGATTAGCTGTGCTGGGACCACACTGAGGGAATGTATGCATGCTAGGCAAGCACTTTCTCAGCGAGGTATCAAGCTCCATCTCCCTTCACTCCCTAGCTTAGGCAGCCTGGCACTTGCTCCTCCTGCATCAGCCTCTCAAGTAGCTAGGGCCAATATCCTGGCAGCACCATCTTCTTCTGCAGGACTATTCAGGCTACCACTCCCATGGGAAGCTTGTTCTGGGTACTAAGTCAGTCCCACCTTTTCTTTGCTCTACCAGCATCCTCTATTCCCTCTCATGGATGTGCAGATCAGGTTATCCCATGGTTCTACTCACTGCTTCTTTGGCCTTTTGTATTGTTGTTTTGGTTTTTGAGACAGGGTCTCATAATGTAGCCCTGGCTGACCTAGAACTCACTATGTAGACCAGGCTGGCCTTATAGATCCCATAGAAATCTGCCTGCCTTTGCCTGGAGGAAAATGCTGGGATTAGAATACTACAATGCCCAGCAATACTACAATGCCCAGCAAGTAGTACGTAGTAGCCCGTTGAGATAAAATGTCACGTGATGTGTGTGTGTGTGTGTGTGTGTGTATGTGTGTGTGTGTTTATGTATCTTGGTCTGATACAAGACAGCATTTAATTCATCCCTGAGCACATGCATGAAACCAAAACTTTCCTATTATGCTTTTGTGTTTGGTAGTCATATATTTAAATAACTTCCATTTATCTTTTTTGTTTTTTGTCAACTTTGATTTGCAGATCATTCTCCTTGGAATTATTCTGCTTCCAGTCCGTGCTGTATTGGTTGCATTAATTTTGTTACTGGCATGGCCATTTGCTGCAATTACAACAGCATGCTGCCCTGAAAAGCTGACCCATCCGATAAGTGGTTGGAGGAGGTAAGAGATAATTATACCCAAATATTATACAAGTCAAAATTTTAAAAGGTTTGATTATAGTTTCTTCAGTGGCCAGTAGTTTTAGCTTACCGTTACTCAGTTTTAATAGTTTATATTTGTGTCTTGCATGGGAATGGACTTGATTTTTGCAGAAATTATCACACAGGCACATTTTGATAATATTCAGTTCTAGGTATAATTTCTTAATGTTAAAACATTTTGTTTTCTGAGTTATTGTGAAGGATATTCATCTATGGTTCCGAAAGAGTTCCTGTGTTGTATTTTTACATGAAATGTCTCCAGTCGCCTCATGTGTTAGACACTTTGTCGGCAGCCAATGGGCTTTTAGGTAGTGACTGTATCCCGAGAGCTGTGCCCTGATCAAAGGATTAGTCTCTTGATGGATTCACAATATGAGGGCATTAATAGGAGGTGGTGAAAATCTGGAAGGGCCTAGCCTGTTTGGAGTAATTAGGTCACTAGGAGTGTGTCCTGGGGAAGGAGGGGGGCTAGCCCCTTTCCATATTCCCTTTCTGTGTTTCCTGTCCACTGTGAGGTAAGTAGCATCTGCCATGTTCTCTCACTGTGAAGCTCCATGGCCCCTAGAACAGAACTGATCACTATAACCAAAACCTCTAAAGCCATGAGCTAAAACAAATCTTTCTTCTTTCCACGGTGCTCCTGTCAGGGCTAATGACACACGGCTGCAGTCTGACGAATACGTTCTGCTATTATTCCTGGAACATTACAGCTATAAAGTACTTGACTTTCTTTTGTCCTTCTGCATTTTCACATATGCTTTTGTCCCTTGGAGGTAACAATATGCTTCTGCAGCAACACAATTAAGTGGATCCATTATATTATTTTTTATTAATTATGTTTAGTGGTTAATATTAACTTTAATTGTCACTCAGCATAGCATTTTCAAATGTTAGTATGCAGGCGAATGGAACTGCTTTTCTAGAATTTCTAGAATTAGCTAATTAGGATGGTTCTAGAGAACAAGCTGGGCAAAATAAGTAAAATATGCTGGTGAAAGTCATTACTGTCTGGCAGGGTCAAATTATCACCACAATTGCCACCATCTGTACAGACTGCACAAGGGCCTTCTTAATGAGCACTCCACGGATGTCAATAGGCTGCAGATCCATACATTCATTTTAGGACACTTATGAACTCCATGAAATTATGTATGGTGGTTTTTTTTTCTTTTTGCTTATTTGCTTTTTCTGTATGCAAGGATGTGTTCTTTTTATGCAAATCTCAAATGTGGTTATGTCCTCCAAAAATTATTGAGACCTACTGCTGTACAACTTTTAATAGAAGTGTGCAGTTTGCTATTCAGTTCTTGTCCCAGTGAACAAATGTGAATATCAAAAACAAGGCTGGTTTGAAGTGGAAATAAATCTAGTGTTGGCAATGCCCCAGAGAAAGCTCAGGCCTTGCAAATCATACTTCTTTGTTTTATAACTCAAGGATGCACAGTATAAAATAACACTTCATGGGCTGCTTTTCATGATTCACACTTCTTTCAGATTCTTTCTTTGGTTTTATAGTTACTGGCTTACAAAAATCTAGGCTGAGGGAAGGAATAGTTTAAGAATCTTGAAAAAAATTAGAAAAGTGTTCTTTTTAATATTTTATTGTTTTTGCTTTGGAAAACTTACTTTTTTCAGTTAAATCAGTATCTCTGTTTGCTCTCATACAAATGAATTGGAAGTTATTATGTGACACATGACTTTTAGCTATTAAAAATTTTTTAAAAACTTGTGTGCATGTGTGTGGGGGGGTTGGGGGTGTGGGGGCCAGAGGACATTTAGGAGTTGATTCTCATCTTTCCCCTTGTTTTGAGGCACAGGCTCACTGTGTCATGTTTATGCTACAAGACAGCATAGTCCATGCTGACTGGCTGACTGTCTCTGCCTGCCATTCCTCCATAGCCTGCTGAGATTACTGAGGCAGCCCGCTGCATCTGCCATTTAAGTGGGTTCTGGAGCTCAGACTCAGGTCATCAGGTTTGCACAGCTTTTCCCCGGGGCATTTTAAAATACATCTGAGTAGAAGTCGTTAAGGGGTCTGACTTCTTGAAATATGTTTTTAAGGAGCTATTCCGCTGTAGCTGAATAAAGTATGGAAACACAGAAGTGTACTTTCTGTTCCTGTGTGAGTAGAGAGCTCACCTCTAGACTAAAGGTGGAGATCGTCACTTACCTGTGCCCTCTGGAAAGCCCTCTGGTTTACTGGGTCTCACTTCTTGTGAGGTCAGCATTGCAGAAGTTTCCTCACAGGCTAGTTACTAGCAGCCTTTCACTGGCTAAGAAAATCAGAAGCTCAGTTTTTAGAAGTTCTTTCTGATACCTACTAGGTGCTATATGGTCAGCAGAGTGTTCTGCATTTGCAGTTCACCCAACTGTGGATCAAAAATGCTCAAAAAAAAAAGACTACATCTTTACTGCACATGTATATACTGGTTGCTTATTAATAGTCCCTAAAGAGTATACTATCAGACTTAAATAGGATTCACATTATATAGCATTCATATTATATTAGGTATTATAACACTCTAGAAATGTTTGAAAGTCTTCAGGACAATATGTATAGCTTATGAACAGTGGTCACATGGCATTATATGAACGACTTGAGCATTTGAGGATGTTGCTATTTGCCAGCCTCTGGAGCCTGTTCCCCACAATTACTGAGGGATGACTGTGTATATTTTATTTTCCATGTCATGAAAAGCTCTATTGTTTTGTTAAGTAGAGATGTGAACAAATGTCTATTCATTTAGATAGGACACAGAAAACAGACCAAAGAAATGGTTCCACCCAAGTCTAGCTTAGTGAACCAGTGAGGTTAACTGGGGCTGTTTACAGGAGGATGGACGAGAGGTTACCTACAGAAGCACAGGCAGCTTAGGGGAGGCTGGGGTGCTGAAGAAAAGATGTAACCCCCACTTCTACCCCAGCAGGTGTTTCTTGCTTCTCTGTCTGAAGGGAAGGGTATGTATGTACGTGAGCCAGGAGTGAGCCTGAAGCTTTCATGCACTTTTCCTCCAGTATCTTGTGAGCACTCTTACCTCTCCACAAGGGAGGACAGTGGGCCCCATCTTGTGAGGGTCTTATTGGGATAATTACAACTGTTCTAATTTCAAGACAGTAAGAGCTATGCCATGTCTGGGTGCTCCATAATATATGTTTGCTCATATCTGAGGTGTCCATTCTGTGCTTAGGAATCTAAATACCTATGAGAATAGTTTTGACTCCTTTATTTATTTATTTATTTATTTATTTATTTATTTATTTATTTATTTATTTATTTATTTATTTATTTTGTTGGTTGTTTTGTTTTGTTTTGTTTTTGTTTTTTGAGACAGGGTTTCTCTGCATAGCTTTGGAGCCTGTCCTGGAACTCGGATTCCCTAGTTATTTAAGCTTCTTAGTTAAGAGACAGAACCTTACTTGTCTTACATGCCCAGCACAGTTTTGCACAGTGTGATAATAATCTTTTTTTAAACATTATTTTGTGTGTATATGTATGCATGCATGTGCACATATGCCTCTGCACACATGGAGAGGACATAGTTGGGTCTCTTATACTTTGTGGGTTCTATATACCAAACTCAGGTCTTCATACTTGGTGGTGAATGCATTTACCTAGTGAAGCATCTTGCCAGCTCTGATAATTAATCTTTAATGGTAGACTATCTTAAAACCTTTTTAAGAAGTAAATAAGGAGGCTTCTGGACTTTCTTGTGGATCTAAGTTCGATGAAAGTGCAATGATATTTATTTTGGAGATTCTTGGTGATGCCTAAAGGCTATTGCACTATGATGAGATTCATCTCTAAGAATTATCCCTAAATTAATTCAGCATGAAACTTCTTATTTGGGCAGACAGTAGCATATTCATTATGTAAGAGGAATTCATTTCCAAGATAACTGCTTTCTAAGGCCAGCACTGATGATGTTGGTGATCTCAGTGTGGGATGTGGTTTGAAGATTCACTTTGATCATTTCAAGCTTACAGAATAATGGAGTCATTTATTATCCACGTATCTTTGGATAAATTGCTACTTTGTGCCTCACTTCTCTCATCTTCAAAATGGGGATAAGGAGATGATGACTCAGGGGTTAAGAGTGCTGGCTGTTCTCCCAGAGGACCAGAGTTCGGTTCCCAGTGCCAACATCGGGTAGCTCACCACCACTTGTAACTCCAGTTCCAGGGAATCTGATACCCTCCTCTGGGTTCCCTAGGCATCCATATACCTGTGACATGCACAAGTAAAGATACATATAAATCAAATTAAATTTAAATTTAAATAATGAGGTTAATAGGGCTGGCTCAGAAGTTAAAGATGCTTACTGCCAAGCCTAACAACCTGAGTTCAATTCCCTGGATCCACGTGGTAGAAGCCAAGAATTGACTCCTACAAGTTTTCCCTTGACTGCCAAATGCACAGTGTAGCATACACATTCTTACAGACATATATAGATAAACACAAAGAATACGTTTTAAAAACAGGGATGATAATAATACCCATTTCATGAGGATAGGCTGAGGATTAAAAATATTAACATATATGTAAAACATTAGGAACAGAGTCTGCAGCTTCACAGAAGAGCTCCTGTTCAGCTCCTTTTCAAGTTTGCTGTCTTTTGCTCGGTTAAGACATTGCCCAACACCAACAGGAGGGTTTATTTCATCTTACAATTTTCAAGTCATAGTCTCTCGCTGATGGAAGTCAGGCAGGGGAACTCAAGACAGGACCGTGGAGCCAGGCACTGAAGCAGAGACCATGGAGGAATGCTGCTGACTGGCTTGCTCCCTTGGCTCATGCCCAGTTACTTTCTTATACAGTGCAGGCCCACCTGCCACAATGGGCTGGACCCTCAAGTATCAACCAACTAGTGACGGGCCATCTGATGGAGGTGATTGTCAGCTGAGGAACGTGTGTGTCAAGTTGACAGCTGAAGATAGTTCTGGCAGCTGGTACTCCCCATAGCTTATGTCTGAAGATGGGGTTCCCTGATTTGTTTTGCTTTTCCTACTGTGTTTTGGAGTAAAGCAAAGCCAAATATGTCTTTTCTATCCTTGTTTTCGAAGGAAGATTACTCACCCAGCTTTGAAGTTCCTGGGCCGCGCCATGTTCTTCTCCATGGGCTTTATGGTCACTGTGAAAGGGAAGATGGCAAGCCCTGTGGAAGCGCCCATCTTTGTAGTTGCCCCTCACTCAACCTTCTTCGATGGCATTGCCTGTGTGGTAGCTGGGTTGCCTTCTCTGGTGTCACGGAATGAGAATGCACAGACCCCTCTGGTGGGCAGTAAGTACCTGTTGGCTAACAGCTGAAACAGTAGCGTGTGCATACTTTAAGTTAGAGGAATCATAGACAGTCATTTTCTATACACTTATTTACTTTCTTTCCTGGGTATTAAACCCCATGGTCTTGTGCATGCAAGGCAAATGGTCTAACACTGAGCACGATCTCCAGTCAGTTAAAAATAAAACTTTAAAATATTTTATAAATGCATTTCTTTTTATTTAAATGAGCTACTCTATGTAAAGGGTGAGTTTATAAAAAAAAAAATAGACATGTCCCCTTATCTTTAGCTTTTTAGACTTTCAGGAAACTTATCCTTATCACTAGCCATCATATCTTTGTGTTCCTGTGTGTCATAAGGAAAATCAGATTTCAGACACTAAATATGCTTATTTTTTAAAAGAATCTGAAAAACACAGGTCACATGCTGTTTCGCGAACTTCTCTTTATGGCATTAGGCTGATAAATGTGCTAAGGCTTTTCTCTGGGCTCTGTTTTCTAAATTATTGTGCCCCTATGGTTCGCTGAGGGACATTTGTGTAACTCTTTGAAAATTATGATGTGGAACAATAAGTGCTTCCTGCCATAAAAAATAATGAAGCGAGTGAAATGTTTTTCCTGCCAGATGCTACCACCTCTCCCCGAGGAGTCAGTCTCCACGTAACTGCTCCCGCTTGTCCCAAGGTTACTGCAAACAGCCCGTGAGGAGGGCGGGTGTGAAAGCTGCGGGCTGCTGTCTCGGTGTTCCTGAGAAGGAATAGCCGTCCTTGTGGCTTTGTCATGGAGCGAAGACACTTGGTTTTCTTCAACGTGCAGTGCTTTGTGCCATGTGGCCTTTTCCGTAACGTTTCTGTTGCAGAGCACTTGAAGTTTATCGGTCTCTTCAGAAGGATTTTAGTAAAATAAGTCATAATCGCCCTCTACTCATGGACACTATCAATTCATTCTCTGAGTGTAAAATCAAACGTGCTAGTTTTGAAGCGTAGTCCCACATTTGAACATCCATTAAGAAAAAAGACTTAGGAAAACAGCTGCTTTTCCTCCTCCTTCTGTCTGCCCCCCCCACCCCCGATTCTTTTCACCAACGTCTGTAAAACCAATGACATAATATCTGTCTCTGCATTTGAAATTAGACTCTTAACTAGTCAACTTGAATTTGAGTTTAAAGGGATTATTCTTTTAGATTTGCTAACATTTTCATTTTCTGTAAACACTGTTTCAGTTTATCCAATGATAATGCCGTTGTGGCTTAAAAAAAAGACTGGGTTATGACCCTTTGTTTTCAAGGACTGTTACGGGCTTTGCAGCCAGTTTTGGTGTCCCGTGTTGACCCAGATTCCCGAAAAAACACAATAAATGAAATAAGAAGGCGAGCAACATCAGGAGGCGAGTGGCCCCAGGTAAGATGCCACAGCTTGTCATTTATATACATTGAGAGCTTTTGTATGTCCGTAGACTTACTCATTTGGGTCCACAGAGAGCGAGATATCATGCCACGTGTCCGTACCGTAATAGATGCAGAGTAAATAAACCAGTCAGTGTGAAGAAGACCCTGCCCCCAGCACATACCATCCCCTTTCAGTTGTCGGGTATTTTCTTTATGGTATAACAAATGATTCTCTGACTTTACTTTCTATTACATAAAATGAATATTTTATATGATTTGACTCACTTGACCAAAAATATTCTAAGTATTTCAAATCTTTTCTGAATTATATTTAAATAGAGCATTCCGTTCAAGGGGCATATCCAAATAGCCTATAAACCTGTCAGACCTCACCAACGCCCAGCCCGTTCTCTGGGATGCCCTTGTAGATTAGTACTTACTGCATAAAGCAGGGATGATTCCGACAAACACCCCGGTGTCTGCCCAGGTGGAAGCACGTGATCTCTAGCGGCCAATGCTACAGTGGTCGGCCCACCTAGAGTAACACACAGACATTCGATTCCCCCACCCTGGAGGCTTTAGAAACCAAGGCAAATGAGGAGTGGCATAAAAAATGATCGAGTTGGCATTTGGAAAAGTTAGACTTTTTCTTTGGATCCAAGAAAAATGTCTAGGATTAATAGGCAAGAGATAACAAATAGATTTCAGCACTTTTTTTTTTTTTCATTTTTATGAACTTTTTCTCTGTCCAGGGGTAAAATGGCCTGATTTGGAAAACTTCTCAGGCCCTGACTCACAGCCACTGGGTGAGGGGAGGAGACTGTAGACTTAATTTAAACATTGGAGCCATTAGGCTATTTTGAATGCTCCTTCCTCCCTGAGATTTGTGACTCACTTTGTTAGCATTCCTTGTTAGTAAGCTGTTTGTGGATTTATGCCAAGTAAAACTGTTGGCCATTGTGTCTGCTTGTCACAGGAAACCCATTTTATAAATTAGGGGATGGAATTATGCCCACTCATTAATTTTTAGTTTGTAGTTTGAGCCAGTGTTTTCCCTCTCTAATTACTATAGATCATGTAGTACTAGTACAGGGATTTGATTTGGTTTTATATACTTAGCAGTTAACTCACGACTAAATTTGAAAAGCTTCAGAGAATCAATCTTGTGTCTTAATTAGTGGAGAAGCTCGAGATGCTTGTATGTCTTTCACAGAGAAAACATCAAGTAGCACATTAACAGCTAAACTACTTCCTCAGGAAAAACAAAGCAAACTGTGACGTCCCCCCCCCCCCCCACACACATGATGACTGAGCAGGAGGCTGCCACAGCATTTCCTCCATTGTTCGTTCTCAAGGCATCCCTGAAATATGTACTGGGAGTAAATATCAGATAGTGCGAACACTGTATCAGAAAGATTTCTTTAGTTAAGGATGTAACCTTGTCTTATGTCTTCTTTTAAATTTCGTCAGATCATTAATAAAAGCCTCGAGAAACAGTTGTAAAGGAAGCAGAAGTAAGCAACATATGCTGTAAATTAAGAATACTATTTATTCCAAGCTTTAACCCTTTCTAATTATTATACTGGTCAAACTGCACTTCTTTTAGAGGAATATGGAACCATCTGATTCCAGTTTTTATTAGATCAGCAGTTAGCCTTTTATTTAATTTTAATTTTTGAAGTATTAGCAGTGTTGATGAAGTCGTAGGAGAATAAAGAGGTAATCTATCAATTAGACTGAAATATTAAATTTATTCCTTTTCTCCCAAGATACTAGTTTTCCCAGAAGGTACTTGTACTAATCGCTCCTGTTTGATTACTTTTAAACCAGGTGAGATAAATTAAATTATGTATTGTAACAATATAGTAATGGAGATTTCTCAAATGATTCGAGGATGATACACAATAGAACTCATTTGCTCCTGGCATTTCTTTTCTGATGAAACCTTTCTGATGCTGTGATTCCACAGAACTTATTCCTGTGTACTACTTTGCTCTATGTTTTGACGTAACCTTTTCCTTCAGTGGTGTGTGTGTGTGTGTGTGTGTCTGTCTGTCTGTCTGTCTGTGTTAGTTTGTCTATGTATGTCTCT
>CABHPQ010150169.1:0-13298 GCA_902168405.1 Peromyscus aztecus
AAACAAACAAAAGAAAACGTTTGCCAAGGTTCCTTGTCTCTAGCCTGAATTGTTATGAACTGCAATTTACTCTAGCTTTAAAAACTTCAACTGGTGAGATGGCTCATCGCTGTTGCCCCCAAGCTTGACAGCCCGATTTCAGTCTCCGGAACCCACATGGTGAAAGAAAAGAGCTGAATCCCCTAAGTTGTCCTCTGATCTCCACCTGTGACATGCAGCATGGGTGCACCCATACATGCACACACATAAAATACATGTTTTTTAAATTTTTAAGTAACTCCTATTTTATAGAGATATTGGTAGATAGAGCTGCAGCGTACTCGACACAAAGAAGGGGCGTAAGAGGTAGGCCTGTTTTCCTGGGTCTGTGAGCGTTTAAACACCACTGGAGTATTAAAATCTCAGACTTTCGGTGCTCTACTGACCCCTTTCAGGCCTTCTCATCAAGTTAAATCTACTACTTCATAAGATACTGACCCAAAAGGAAATGCCCACATTTCCAGTGTCTCCCAATGGGCACAGTGATGGTGGCATTGCTGGTGAGATTTGGCAAGGTATCAACAGGCTGTCTTGCTGTTCTCTCTTTGCAGTCAACACCTAAATAGCACTGCTTACCTAACTCCAGAATAGGACAAACGGTAGTCTCAGAGCCTTGACAAATGAGATCAAACGTGGTGTATCTTGTAGGTTTATGTTACAGAGTATTTTATATATTTAAGTGATTATATCTAAAAATCTTACCTAGACATTTTGGTGTATGCCTATATTCCCAGCACTCGGGAGTTAAAGGCAGGAAGATCAGGAGTTCAAGGTCATCCTGGGCTACATAGTGAGTATGAGGCCAGCACGGGCTACATGAGGCCTTGTCTCAGTGCCCAGTCTCCCCACACACGCAGAAAAAGCAAAAACTTAAGTAGAGAAGTGTTACCAAATCAGAAGTGTGAATATGGTATGTAAGGGTGGATTAACTTAAGAGAAGTGTTACTAAATCAGAAGTGTGAATGTGGTATGTAAGGGTTGCTTGAAAGCTGTCAAATTCAGGTTTTCTCACTTGTTTTCATTTTGAAATGGAAGATGTGTCTTAACAGGAAACCAGGAGCTCTTGAGATTAATCACAACTACATCTTCAGAGATCTTTTTAAAAGGTAGAATCTGATCTGGGAAAAGGAAAGTGTTATGGGCTAGAAGGAAGGAAACTTATATTCCTCTCATGGATGGATGGATGTAATATATATGTGTATGTAAATTCCAATTATATTCCTTTTCCTGGATAAGCGATATAATCCTGCTAAGGCAGAATGTTTGTGTCTGAAGGGACTTGCCAGTGTATTCAATAACCTAGGATCTTGGGTTACAGAGGAGGGGTAGAGATACAAAATTCCCAGAACTTTGAAACCATGGAAGAAGAGCTCCTAGGAATAAAAGTATTTGCAGTACCCTACAGTTAAAGTCAGGTGCTGCTGCTGCTGTTTTTGTGTGATGAGGCCTCACTATGTAGCCCTGGCTGTCCTGGAACTCACTGTATAGACCAGACTGGCCTCAAACTTACACTAAGAGATCTGCCTGCCTCTGCCTCCTACCACGCCCTGACTAACATAAGTTTTGGTTTTGGTTTCTTTTTGTTTTTAAAGTATCTATAAGCATTTTATTCACTTTACAGATAAAATTTTCTCATGTATTCAGACATTCAGTGGTGTTTGCTCACCATCCACTACTTCCCATTAGAGTGAGTGAACAGAAGCCTCTGCTCTCTCAGCACTTGCTTGTGTTCTGGGGGCTAAAAGACAAGAACTGAGAGTCCACACCAGGCTTAGTAGTTAGGTACTACAGGGAAGTACAGCAGAGATATTCTCAGAGGCAACAGGATAAAATCTTAGAGCACAGGTTCTGGAGCAGATGGGTCCAGGGCACATCCACATGCTGCCCCTCCAGCTCTAGTGTGACCCACATTCCTTATAGAGCAATATAATGACAATGTGCCCATCCCAGCAGCGCTGGCAGGACTGTCCAGTGTTTGGTCCTTTCTTCCCTCCTGCTTCCAGTTCTCCTTTCTCGTCTCTGTGTCCCCTTTAAATTTCACTTCTGGTCCTCTGGCTCTGGTTAAGCCAAAACTTGACCAGCATGGGCATCAGAGGCATGGCTGCTGCACACATACATTCATTGCTCCAGCAAACAGGCATTGTGCACTCAGCGCCAAAGATAAGCAGTAACCTAGACACAGTCCATGTAGAGACAGACCTGTGATGGCCAGGTATGGTTTTCAGGGGGAAATAGGTCAGGAAGTCAGAACAAGTACATTTTTGAATAGCTTGGCTTTTTTTCCCCTGAGATTGTATATTTAAGGAAAACATTCAAGTTTTTATTGGGGCAAATTTTATTTCTTTGTGGCCCTACAGCAACGACTGTGGCAGCCCAGGCTAACTGTGACTTCAGCTGCTTCTATACGTCATAAGGAGTAACAAACCCCTTTATCGAAGGAGTTTGCATTGACATCTCCATTGTTGTGGACAGTGCTCTTTGCAGCCCATATTCGAAAATCCATTGTCTTTGTTCTCTTTGATCAGTCATAGACATCCATGGCACCAAATTTTTAAATAGTACAGAAGGGGTTGTGACAAGCTAGAGCCACCACCACCCCCAGACCTGCATACCCTCCCCAGGCACCTGCTTCTGAGTTATGTGCAGATTCACCTGCCTTTTGTAAACGAGCATGTGTACACAGAGGCATGTTTGGTCACTGGTGGCAATGCTTCATGTTTGGGTTACTTGCATGGGGTTCCCTATGTAACTCATCCTGGCGACCTGTGGGTGTTCTGTTGTACTTACATCTCATTCCTTCATGTAACCAGTTCCCTCTTGACTGCTAGGTTGGTTCTGATCTTTTACTTTGAATGATAATGCTGCGGAGAATTCCCCCAGCAGTGGTTTCTCATAGATGTCTCATCTGGTCCTGTCCTGCCTCATAGGGCTGGAGTATAACAACCTGATCTCAGATATTAAAGGGGCCCTCTAGCTGACACATAGGTGACTGGACCCTGAAGAGCCAGGGCTAGACAAGACTGGGATGGGATAACACAGATAACCTCTGCCATTTAGAGCCTCTGCCAGTGCTCCTGTCCACCACAGTCCTGTCCTGCCTCACAGGGCTCACTGTCCACATGAACAGTCTTGCGAGCACTTACACTTGTTTCTGTGGTCTCTCCTTGGGACACTTTCCCTCCTCGGATAAGTGTTCATTATCCTAGCCTATCCATATTCCTGACTCAGGATCTTGAAAGCCAAGAGTTGCTCCCTCTAACTTCCTTCCCACCTTAGTACCAAGCTTTTTACCATTAGAGCCCACAGAACAGTGTTGTAGCCCTTTCCAGCACCCTCTCCTTATCCTCCCTAGAATCAGATTGCCATCTTGACCATGCCTCTCGTCCTCTGCCCTCTCCTGATCTAGAGGTGCCACCTCCTTTGCTTCCTGCCTCTCAACCCTTGGCCCACTCTGACGTCACTCCGGTAGCTTCCCCACTCCCTCACCTTCCTTCTGTTCTAGGACAGTTTTCACAGTGGCGTGCCATCCGTCTAAAAGGAACTGTAAAAGCACACTTAGAGTTTTCTAGAATTCATCCCACTCAGCCTTTGCTTTTGTCACTGGACAGATGGTTCACTTAGGTTGCTTAAACCTATGGTCAGGTCTTGGCTGCTCTATCACACATCCTACATCTGACACTGTAGTGGTGTCAAGAAAGACCACCGAAGGGCTCATTTTCTTAGATTTCAGGCCTCACCTCTCCTTGGCTCCCAGCTGCATTCTTTCCACGGAGCACTGCTGCTTCCTCTGCCGTACCCAAACTGCTCCTGAATTCTGACTTGACCTGCTTCTCCCTCAAGTTTTCATCAACCAGCAGGAATCTCTTCCTTCAGTTGCCTGAGCTAAAAATCTAGAGGTTATCTGTGTTACCCCATCCCAGTCTTGTCTAGCCCTGGCTCTTCAGGGTCCGGTCACCTATGTGTCAGCTAGAGGGCCCCTTTAATATTTGAGATCAGGTTGCTATACTCCAGGGCAATCCTTCACTGCCACCCAGCTTCCCCACCCCACACCACCCACTTTATTGCCCCTCCAACTGTCCAGCCATGTCTCTCCAGGCCTCACCTTCCCTGCACACCTCTGCCTGTCACCTCTCCCAGATGCCATATTGTCCAGCGCTACCCTGTCTGTTACCCTCCCCACCTATGGAGACCCCGCACTGTAGTGTGAGCTCTAAGAGGACATGAACCAGTGTTGCTTTGTACCATCTTACCTGAACCCAGCAAGCTGCAGCAGGGCCAACGGTGCTCCAGACAGGAAGCTTGCTTGTTCTCTTGCAAGGTATCACTGGCCACAGCACAGTGCAATGTGGGTTAGTTAAGACAGATGCCCGGCCAAGGGCTATGGGTGTGAGATGAGAGGCTTGACTCTGGTAGACAGTGTTAGAAGAGCTCGGAGGCTGATACAGCTCTGTGCAAGAGCCTGACTTCCATATCCTGCCCGAACAATAAGCCAAGAAGAAGAAGGATCACCAGACGGTATTTTTCAGAGTGGTAGAACAGTCCAGCCAGGGAGCACTGGCAGAGGCTCTAAATGGATGTCTTTTGGTTGGTTGTGGTTTTGCTGTTTTGAGATAAAGTCTCATGTAGTCCAGACTGGCCTTGAGTTCCCTGTGTAGCCAATGACCGACCTTAAACTCTTGATCCTCTCACCCTACCTTCCAAGTGCCCAAATATGGTTGTTGTTGTTTTGTTTTTTAAAACATTTTTAGTGAAAAAAAGATTTTTTTTTATACAATATATTTTTGTCATGTTTTCCCCTCCTCTAATTCCTCCCCACCTCTCTACTCACCCAACTTTGTATTCTCTTCCCCCCCCTTAAAAAAAGAAAAGCAAAACACACACACACACACACACACACACACACACACACACACACAAACCAATACAAATGAAAATCAGGCAAGGAAAATGTCAATAAGACAAAAAATGTCCAAACAAAGCAAAATGAGACAAAAAGACTTCAGAAATACTATTCAGTTCATTTTGGAGTGGCCAACTACTCCTAGGCATGTGGCCTACCCTGAGGTGTGGTTAATATACACATTGAGACTCTGTTGGAAAAAAACAAAGTTTCCCTTTGCCAGTGGATATCAGTTGCAGATAGCTTCCTGATTAGGGGTGGGAGCCTATGTCCACTTCCTTCTTTCAGCGCTGCGACTCCATCTGGCCTAAACTTTGTGCATGCTGCCCCAATCTCTGTGAGTTCACATGTGCATCAGTTCTTTTGTGTCTGGAAGACACTTTATTGAAGTCTTCTATCACCTCTGGCTCTTAAAATCTTTCTGCCTCTTCCACGTAGCTGCCTGAGCCCTGAGGGGAGGGGTTTTGATGGACATCCTACTTAGATCTAAGTCTCTTCTCTGCACATTGTCCTGTTGTGAGTCTCTGTTAGTTCCAGTCTCCCGAGCAAGGCACAGAGTGTGGGTGTAGAAGAACGTCATCAGGAGTCGCTTTGCTGCTGGGTTCCTGTAGCAGAACAATAGTATTTGGTTTTGCCAAATGTAAGAAAGAAAAGTGACTTTCCTTGTTCTACCCACTTAGCCATTTGCCAACCCAGTCACGTTGTGGGTTTCATCATGACGTTTTCATACATGAATACAATGTATGTTTATCACATTCATGACTGACTGCCCTTTTTGCCCCATTCTCTGGGGTTCCCTTCTTCTTCCCAACTTGTTGCCCTCTGCTTTCACGTCCGTCATCTTGTGTGTGACCCGGTGAGTTTCATTAGGTTATTTACAGGGTCCTGGACATCACCAGTAGCTACACCACTGAAGAAAATGTTTCTCCTTCCCTCAGCAACTGCTGAGTGCGTGCCATTAGGTCCTTGCTGCCTGGAAGAAAGCATCCCACAATGCTTCACTCCTGCCTCTACCTTCTTTCTTCCCCTCTTCAAAGAGTTCCCTGAGCACTGGAGGGGATGAGATAAATGTATTGTCGTTTCTTCCCTTCAGGAGTCAGCACTGACAGTCGTGTTGAGCTACAGAGGAGACATTTCTAAGCTTTTCTCCTGCTGTTGTCTTGGGTGTGGGTGCTGCAGTCTGTGGCCCTGACAGCCTGGAGCAGGAATGAAGACCGTGCTCATGGTAGCAGAAAAGCCATCCCTGGCACAGTCCATCGCCAAAATCCTCTCCCGAGGTGAGAAAAAACAAAAGTACTAGGCTGTTTGATTGCTTTAATCTGTAAGCACTGTCATTTGTGCTTTTAACAGCATTTCTTTTCCAAAAAAGTGCCTCCACCGACTGGTAGGGTGAGCTGGGATTGGCAGGTTTTAGGAAACATCTTAGTAGCAAATCTCCTGTGACGTGCTGTGTCCACATACAGAGTACGAGGGCTGAAGCCTCCAGGGAAGACAGTGAAGTAGAACTGCTGTGTTTGTCAGCATGCTGGACCAGTTAGGGGCATTGGTCATAAGCGCAAGAAGCAATCCTGGGAGGAGGTAGATGAGACTAAGTCTTGGATTTTGCACCACTAGATATTCACTACTGCCTACTGAGCCCTTGATGTAGTTACAGTTACACCCTCTACATCTCACAAGTGACCAGTGACCTAAGAGCCAGGAAAGTAGAGGAAGATTTGCCCATCAGGATCCACTCTGCCATTGAGGGTTGGCACATAGGGGTTGTTTCCCTCTAAATAGGAAGAACACTTGGACCTTGACCTACTTTTACCAACAGTTGGAGGAGGAAGAACCCCTAGTAAGTTGAGAATATATCCAAAGGTCCAGAGGGGTACAGAAGGCTCATCTCATCTCCAAGTACCAGGAGTGTTCAGCTGAGGGAACATATTATTACAGTACATGATAATTAGGAGGTTTCTGGTAACCTTAAAATCTAACTAAATGAAGGTAGAATTCAAATTGAGAAGAGAAAACAGAAATGCAGTGAGAGTCCAAGAGTCTCCGCCTCTAGTTCCCAGTCAGTATGGGACTCTGGTGTGAGTCACTGTTACATTTTCATAGATGCCTTTGTCCCTGAGCACTGTAAAGTCACCCCGTACCTAGTTAACTGCAGGTGGGCTGGGGACCACTTTGTTACCAGTGACCACTTTGGGGAAGGAGTACTCTTGTCCTCTGAGGGTCAGCATGTAGGCTCAGGGACCCACAGCATCTACAACTCAGTCTCACGGTTATCTGTGGCCTTGCCTCCCCAGGGAACATGTCCTCACACAAAGGGCTGAATGGGGCATGTTCAGTGCACAAGTACACAGGAACCTTTGCTGGCCAACCTGTCCACTTCAAGATGACATCTGTCTGTGGTCATGTGATGACTCTGGATTTTCTGGGTAAGATGACCTCTCCCCTCCTGCCCCTGACCTATTGAAAGGAGCACCTTACAGTACTACCCAGGGTCCAGTTAGAGCCTGTTTCTAACAGGTCATGAAGTGGTTAGCAACTAGGTAAGGTAGCCATACCCATCTCTGCATGATGCACCTGCCGTATTCCCAGGGTTGCGACAGCTGCAGAGGCTGAGCCTTGTGAACTGTGAAGTGTGATTCAGTGTCTTCATGGATATGGTTTACAGGAAAGTACAACAAGTGGGATAAGGTGGATCCTGCAGAGCTGTTCAGCCAAGCTCCAACAGAGAAAAAGGAAGCTAACCCCAAGCTGAACATGGTCAAGTTCCTGCAGGTATGTGAGGGAGTGTGACCTCACCAAGGAGGTCCCTCCAGCCCCCTGTGTCGTAGGTGGCAACAGCCCTCTTGTTGCACCATCATTTGTGTCCTCGTCCACATCTTGGACACCAAGGCTTTTGCTGGCAGCCCTGGACCCATCTTTCTGCCCTTTCTATGGAAACTCTGCTGCCCCACGGGGCACTTCCATGCCTGGTTCCCTGTCCCAGACATCCTTGTGACCAGTTCTGGAGAGCAGATATTCTGCTTTTATAATGGCTCAGCTAAAGGGTTTTCCCAATTTTAAAATAAATATGTACGGAATGGAGAGATGGCTCAGAGGTTAAGGGCACTCACTGGCAACTCTCCCAGACGTCCTGAGTTCAATTCCCAGCCACCACTTGGTGGCTCACAACCATCTATAATGAGATCTGGTGCCCTCTTCTGGCCTGCAGACATACATTCAGGTAGAACACTGTGCACATAATAAATAAGTAAATCTTTTATAAATAGATAAATATGTACATATTATTTTTTTAAAACTGAAAAGTAAAGATAAGTTTAAAGAAGAAAAAAGAAATACAACCACATGACCCAAAACAACCACTGTTAATATTTAACTGTTTCATTTTGGCTCTTTTAATATTTATGTAGGTTGGGATGTAAGGTCATATTGTAGAACAGGAAGAAAAAATAATGGAGTTGAATATAATCGAAGTATATTATATACATGTTTGAAAAATATTGAAAATAAAACTTTCGGTAAATCTACTTTAATCTTTTATTTCCCTCTGAAAATTATGGAGCACATGTATGATTTGTTACCACATAATAAAAATAAAAATATTTTTAAATGCCTGTCATAGGGACTAGAGAGATGCTCAGTGGGTAAGAGCACTTGCTGTACAAGCGTGAGGACCCGAGTTTGGATCCCAGCACCCATGGTGAATGCTGTGGAGGGCAGAGGCAGGAGGATCCCTGGGGCCTGCTGACCAACCACATATCTACAGGGTCAGTGAGAAACCTTGTCTTACAGGAATAAGACAGAACGCTAGAGCAAGGTACCCAGCAGCCTCCTCTGGCCCCTGCCAGCAGGCTTCTGCACCTGCACAGCCATGCACACACACCACACCACACGCAGAAGGATAGCTCACACTGTAATGATCAAGTTTTTGATCTAACAGTATGATAGTTCTGAACCAAAATCTTTTCTGGGTGCGGAGACAGCCTCACTTCAGACAGCTTCTTGCTCAGCCCAGGCTTGGTCCTCCGACCGGAAGCTCAAAACCCGGCTCCAGCTCCTGTCCCCAGAGGGGAGTGTCACAGAGATGCTTGTCAATGTCTGCTTTGTGACAGGTGGAGGGCAGAGGCTGTGACTACGTCGTGCTGTGGCTGGACTGTGACAAGGAAGGCGAGAATATTTGCTTTGAGGTGAGTATGGGACCCAGTCTGGTTCCCTTCAGACCTTCTCCCCACCCTTCCTGACCTGATTTTGTCACACTGCTCCTGAGGCTAGCATAGGAATATAGGGATATAGGGGCTCTAAAAAAGTCTTCTCCCACTCCACTTCAGAAAGTGTGCAGCTACTCTAAAATACATACACCAGGGTGGAGAGGTGGCTCAGTGCTTAAGAACATTTGTTGCTCTTACAAAGGACCCAGATTTATAACCATCTGTAACTCCCAGTTCCGGGGCATCAGATGCCCTCTTCTGACCTCCCAGGGCACCAGGCATTCACGTGGGGCACATACATACATACAGGCAAAACACTCATACACATAAAGTGAAAAAAATTAAGTCTTTTTTTTATTTCTTTTTTTAATGAGTAAACTAGGGCCAACAAGATGACTCCTCAGGTAAAGGTGCTTGCCACCAAGTCTGACAGCCTGAGTTCAGTCCCCAGAGCCCCACATAGTAGGAGAAAGCCAAGTCATGAAAGTTGTCCTCTGACCTCTACACTCAGACCATGGCACATGTGAGCACACCCACACTAATAATAATCATCATTATCTTCATTTCTTTCTTTAAGCCCCATTCTGGACAGGTACAAGTTTCAGAATTGTCAGTGTTTAGCCTAGCTCCATGCCCGTTGCAGACCTTTAGCTGCTGTAGTTAATCTTCTAATATGTATGAGTGTTTTGTCTATATGTGTGTGTGCCTGATGCCCTCAGAGGTCAGAAAAGAGCATCAGATTCCCCAGAACTGGAGTTGCACATGGTTGCAAACCTGAGTCCTTTGTAATAGCAACAAGTGCTCTTAACCAGTGAGCCATCTCTCTAGCCACAGATCTCATCTCCCACCTTTACACGTCCTGGGCCCTACCCATCCTAAGGAGCCCTGCCTACAGGGAGGCTGGTGAAGGTTTCCTGTGTGCCCTCTGTAATGACACTTGAATGCTGCTGGCTGTGCCTGCTGGTCCTGCTAGTACGCCTCATGCTGTGGCTCCATAGTGGTCACCTCTGTGTCCTTATTCCCAGCCCTACCTGGGAATTGACACACTTGAGTGCAGGAGGTGGTTCCAGTAAAACAGGAGTTCAGCGCACCCAGCGTTCTTGTGCAGCTCTCTTAGCAAACTTCATTGTATACTGTCTCTTCTCTCCTTTCCCTGTCCACCCCACAGGAGTACCCCTTCTGGGGCTAGAAACAACAGCAGCTCATGGACCACTGCTTTCCCATAGTGATGCCACTGCATGCCCCAGCTTCCCTGGTGACTTTCCTCCCCCTGTATAGGCCTTAGCAAGTCTCAATTCCAGGGCCACCTATGCATAGCTCACACACACAGGGCCTGCTATAGCCTTCCCATTCTTATTCATTTCCTCTCTTCCTTCTGTCTTTTCTCCAGTCATATAAAAATTCTACCTATCTATCCAAGCACTCTATACTCCCAGAAAGGGAAGGGATTTGGGGCCACGAGGCCCTTTGTGGGCTTAGTAAAGTAAAAGAGGTAGTGGCTGTGGGGCAACACTAAGGAAGGAACTGGGCTGAGGAGGTAGGTGCATACCTTATATGGAAGTGTGCACAACTAGTAAGAGAGACAGCCAGGTGGCACGGGATTTGTGGGGAGGCAAGACATCTAGAAGGACAAAGAAATATAGGAGGGCCTGGTATGGGTGGGGAAAGGTTAACCTGGAAGGGGGCCAGCCCAGCAGTGGGGGTAAAGAGTGAATTAACCACTGCCAGGATTCTGTCTTCCAGGTCCTTGATGCCATTCTGCCGGTCATGAATAATGCCCACAGTGGTGAGAAGACAGTGTTCCGGGCCAGGTTCAGTTCCATCACTGACACGGACATCTGTAACGCCATGACGCGCCTGAGTGAGCCAGACCACAACGAGGCACTCTCAGTGGATGCCCGCCAGGAGCTAGACCTGCGCATCGGCTGTGCGTTCACCAGGTGCTGTCTCCTGCCACATGCACAGACTGTCCCTTTAGCCAGGATTCTGCCTCTCCTCAGGCCCTCAGGACCTGCATAAGCTACCAGAGATACCTTTTTTAAAAACCTCAATAAAATATCTGTTTATCAGATGCAAATCACATCTGCCACAACTTCATAAGCAGATTATTTGTGTGCCCTCTGTCCTCACTCCGTCCTGTGCACACAGGACGAACATCCTGCTCTTCTTTGATGCCTTCTTGCTCAGTCACTTTTGCTTTCTTCTAAGTGAGGAGCATCCTCCTTGTGTGTCCTCTCTACATGTACCCCCAGATCCACAAGCTAAGTTTGCCTAGAATGAATTACTGATCTGCCATTTTTCTCTCTTCCCCAACCCTCTAGGTTCCAAACAAAGTATTTCCAGGGAAAATATGGAGATTTAGACAGCTCTCTCATCTCCTTTGGGCCGTGTCAGACTCCTACCCTGGGATTCTGTGTGGAAAGACATGATAAAATCCAGTCCTTCAAACCAGAGACCTACTGGGTACTACAGGCCAAGGTTCTCTTCCCTTCTCTGTTTCTGTGTGGCGGTATAGGTTTGGGGTGTGGACTGTGAGAGTTTTACCAGTCAGCATCAGCACTTCATTGGTCCAGGCTAAGAGCACAAGTGTGGGTTATAGCACCAAGCAGTTGTTGGTCCTGGTGCCCAGGAGGAAGAGGCACCAGCTTTCATGGGGACGATAGGCTAGGCTGAACCTGGATACATTACATTTGGATAAGTAGGAGTGAGTTCCCTCTGGGGTGCGTGATGAGGTCAGCCGCTCAGCCAGTGTCTGCAGTGGGGAAATCCATGCATAGGATGAAGACTGAGCTTTCAAATTTTATCCGTCTTTAGAGTCTTTTTACATAAAAGTCTCCTAAAGCATAACAGAGGTTTAAAGTGTAGGGCAGAGGGACTGTGGGGATGAGAAGGTGCTTTTGATAGGCAGGAGCGGAGCAGAGGGAGAGGCACAGCTCTGTCCAGTGTTCCTTTAGGGCCCTCTGTTAGCAGGACCTCAGGACTGTCTGATGCTCAGTGGATGGGAAGAGTGAGGTATCAGCTCTGGACCCATAGCTCAACAGTTAGGAGGCATTAGAGCAAGGCCGTTTGTCTGTGGACAAAACCAGCCTCCTCTGCTTCAGCTTTCTTCCCTGCAATGTGCTTTCCTTTTGTCTTTCCTACAGGTTCACACCAATAAAGAGGAGTCTCTCCTTTTGGACTGGGACCGAGTTAGAGTTTTTGACCGGGAGATTGCGCAGATGTTTTTAAACCTGACAAAGCTAGAGAAAGAAGCTCAGGTATTCTTTCTCTGTCCACATCTGTCACATCTGTCCTGGATGGGCGGGCCCTAGAAACCTATGATCAGAGGAATCATTGTGGCCCTGGGCCTTGCCTTTCTGCCTTTTTGAAATGCAGATGGCTTCTTGGACAAATGAATGCTTATTCACACATACATTCCTGACATACTTCTGCCAGTGCAGCAGCTGTGGAGCACCACCCCAGCTGCTGTCCACATCTGAGACACTGCCCCGCCATTTCCACTGTCTCCTCCAATATTCCCAGGTGCAAGGGCTCCTTTGGCAGGACTCCATTTCACACAGATGTTTTTTTCTACAATATCCAGAGCTACTAGCTGCAGCTGGACCTTTGTTCACATGAGTGAACTTGCCTGAGGTCACACAGCTAGAAGGATATAGGTCTAAAATCTCATAGTCAGTCACCTTTACCCTCCAGCGGCAGTGTTTTTTACTCGGGGCTTTTTTGGATCAGAGGAGTCTGCTTCTTGGTGATTAGGAAGACGATGCAGCTCAGCAAAGGCTGGCTGCACAGGACAGAACCAGGTCCTGCAGCTGCCACAGCTGCTGTCACAGCTGACCGTCACTCAGCCTCTTCCTGGCCTCCATCACTCACATTTAGTTGCCTTTTTCAAGCCTTGTGTTGGTGCCATTTTGCTCAGGCTCTGCTGACTCACAAGTGAAGCTGTTTCATATTGGTAACACTGATGTCAGGACCCACCCCCAGGAACCCTAACCTCCAGTGCCACATGCTCACAGATATCCTCAGTGTCAGCACCCATGTTTGTTGGTCTGGAATCTAGAATGTGTTGCACTGGCCAGTCTGTGTGAGGTTGGTAAAGGCAGGAGACTGGCTGGTTTGTTTGGATTATTTTTACAGTAGACAGAGAGTCAACTTTACTA
>CABHPQ010150169.1:16240-26330 GCA_902168405.1 Peromyscus aztecus
GTGGCCCAGTGTGTGTGCACCTGGTCAGCGTGTGGTGACAGGTGGCCTAGTATATGACCCATGGCTCCAGGCTGACCCACTGTGTACAGCTGTTTGCAAGGCCTTCCATCCAAAGATGTGGTACAGCCTTGTGCACCATGGGACCAGTACACACTGAGAAGTGTCCACCAGACTCAAGGTTAGCCCAGGATTCTGAAAGGTTCCTCGGACAGATCAGCAGCCTCCCCAAAACACAGCTAACTAGGCAGGCTTACCCTAGAATTCTGGTCTAGGTCTGCTTCTCCCCAGGGCCCAGGTACCTGAAGTGAATCCTGACAGTAACCTCAGCCTGCAGCAAGTTCCCATTGATGACATAGCCAAGTGCTAAGAGCCTTTTCCACATCCATGACTTCTAGTAGCCACATGTGAGACTGTTCTGGACCCAAAGACCAACATACACTTCAGTTTGGGGCAGTGAACGGAGTTCTTGTGTGACCTTCTGAACAGGAAAGTGAGTGAGAGCAGTACTGTTGAACAAGGTCCATGGGCAGTGTAAAAAAGGCTTACCTTCCTGGGCGTAATGACTCACATCTGTAATCCTAACATTTAGGAAACTGAGAAAGAAAGACTGCCACAACTTCAAAGCCAGCCTGGGCTATGGAATGAGACTTTGTCTTTAAAAAAAAAAAGCTGACTATAGCAGCCATCCAGGGACTCTTGCATGTCAAACTCCCATGATCGGGCCAGTTCCTACCCTTGGCTATGAGCCATGGAACCTCTGGAGGCTCCTGAACCCCCAGTGCCGGCGTCTCCCCTGTAAAACTTGCTCAGAGTACCATGGGAAGATACATGTCCCTCCGCCAGCACTAGCAAGTGTGCAGTCAGTGTGAGTTTCATTTTCACATCCTCTGAGCAGCAACACAGCAGCGTGCCTCAGCTTCCACTTCTCTGCCAAGAAACTTCTGCAAGGTGAAAGAAGCTGCATCCCCGGAGTGGGAAACATGCCCTGGGTATTGTGAAGGGCCCTAGAGAAAGGGAGAAGGTGAGAGAGAGGAAATGGATAAAACTACCCAGGTTCAACAGTAGCTTAATGAGCTCTCTCTGAGAGAAGCTGGACCCTGACATAAGAGGGCGTATGTGCCACAGTCCAGGTGCAAGAGGCCAAGTTGCATTTAATGTTTTTAGGGAATGCTCTCTGACCTTAACAGAGTCCTTTATACTCTCTGAGCTTCTGTATTCTAACTGCAGAACTAAAATGAACACAATGAAGACTGTTCCTGGATTCACAGGTGTGCCAGCACAGTACAGGGACAGCCCTGCTCTGTCTTGGGAACCTTTCTCCATCATAGCTTCTGGCAGCCATACACAAGACAGCAGTCTGGACCCAGTGAGCAAAATAAGCTTCAGTTTGTGACATGATGCTCCTTCCATGGGTATCTGGGAGGGTCCAAAAAAACAGGGTTCCTCTGACAGGTGGATGTAACTGGAGTGCATAGTCCAGAGCATCTTGTTGGGGCAGGCTGAGGAATACCCAGAGCCATGCTGTGCCTTCCAGGGACTGATGCCAGTATCCCTGTGCACATCAACAACATCTGCCAGCGAAACTATGTCACTGTAGAGAGTGGCCGCCGGCTCAAGCCCACCAACCTTGGCATTGTCCTGGTGCATGGTTACTACAAGATTGGTGAGTCTCTCTACCCACTACCTATGACCTGCTGGGCTCCCCAGCTCCTTCCTGGGTTGTACCTCTGCTGCCTCCTGAAGTGGCCCTGTGCTCCTCATGCGTTTCCCCAATCCCCACTGCAAAGATGCTGTGGGAACGCAGGAATTTGATGGATGAACAGATTATAATGGGTCCAACAGAGGGTTCTCCTGCAAACCAAACCTGGTTTCTCTACTAAGATACCTACCATCTCTGCCCACTAAAGTGTGCCCCTAGTTCTTTTGGGAGATGGAGAAATACAGCACAGACCTAGCCATCCTGCACAAGATTTCTACACAAAAACCTTTTCTGATGGGAAATCAAGAAAAGTCTGATGGCAATAGGAGCTGCCTTGATGACTTCCAACTCTGTAGACAAGCAGTCCAGGGGGAATCCAGGAAAACTGGGTCAAGCAGGACAGCAGTTCTTGCCTGCCTAGTGGGGTGGCAGGGTCCTGGGTACCAGTGCCCACAGCAGCATCCACCCACTGGCTTATAGATGCAGAGCTGGTACTCCCTACCATCCGCAGTGCAGTGGAGAAGCAGTTGAACCTGATTGCCCAGGGCAAAGCCGACTACCACCAGGTCCTGGGCCACACCCTGGATGTCTTCAAGAGAAAGTTTCACTACTTTGTTGATTCCATTGCTGGTAAGATCTGCCTCTTCCCTGCCCCTCGTCAGCAGCCATTCCAACAGGACAGAGCCCCCTGAGGCCCACTCCCAGATCTGGGCTCTGAACTTCTGCAGGTCACAGCACTGACGTCTCCTCATTAGCTGTTGTCGGGAGCGGGTTAATTAACGTCCACATCAGGGATATACCAAGTCGATGAACAGGGCTGTAGCTCCCTAGTCTGTCACACTTGGCCCCTTGACCATGTATGCTGGCCTCTGTCTAGTTCAGCCAGTTCCACCAAGCCATCTCTTGGAGGGAGGGCTGCCAAAGGCCAGGAGGGACATGACTCCTGTGCTCTGCTTGCTCTCAGGCATGGACGAGTTGATGGAGGTATCCTTTTCACCCCTGGCTGCCACGGGCAAGCCCCTCTCACGTTGTGGGAAGTGCCATCGATTTATGAAGTATATCCAGGTATGTGCAGCTTGAAGGACTATAGCCACTTCTGGCCGCAGCATTCCTGCGCAGACATCACCTGAAGCCTCTGCTTTGTCCTTAGTCACGCAGAAATAATGTTCGTTGTCTTAATTATCACACAGAATGATCGAAAGGCCTGAATCAGCACCAGTAATGGCATAAACAAACCACCAGACTAATGCGCGGTGTCCACTCACTCTCGTCACCATTTCTCTCCTCTTTTTCCCTGAGATGGGGCTTCTCTGTGTAGCCTTGGCTGTTCTGGAACTCACTCTGTAGACCAGGCTGGCCATACACTCACAGACATCCACCTGCCTCTGCCTCCTAAGTACTGGGATTAAAGGCATGCGCCACCACCCACTGCCATCATTTCTCTTGCTCTCATGAATATTGTTAACATTCTGGGGCTTTACAGTGTGTGTGTGTCCGTGCGTGCGTGCGTGTGTGTGTGTGTGTGTGTGTGTGTGTGTGTGTGCGCGCGCGCGCGCGTGTGTGTGCGTGCATTCCATAACGTGGAGGTCAGAGAACAACTTGTAGGAGTCATTTCTCTCCTTCCATCACATGAGTTCTAGGGATTGAACTCAGGCTTAGCATCATGCACCTTTACCTGATGAACCATCCACAGCCCCTTACGTTAGAATCCTTGCCTTTGTGAGGGAGGGAGGAAAGAGGAGATGTGGTAACTGTGCTTCGTACCAGTGCTTGAGAGGACCTTGCCTGACTCTGAGTTATGCATTCTGTGTATCTATCTGTTAGGTACTCTGCATTGCCTGGTCAGTGCTGTGAAGGGGAGGACATAGAGCGAGAGGCAGACCCAGCAGCCCTCACCCCTCCCTGTTGTTCCCATCCCACAGGCCAAGCCAAGCCGCCTGCACTGCTCCCACTGTGACGAGACCTACACCCTCCCCCAAAATGGAACCATCAAGCTCTACAAGGAACTGCGGTGCCCGTTGGATGACTTTGAACTAGTCCTGTGGTCCTCAGGCTCCCGGGGCAAGAGCTACCCACTGTGTCCCTACTGCTACAACCACCCACCCTTCCGAGACATGAAGAAAGGTGAGTGTGGCACATGACTGTTCCCAGCTTCATACTTCAGACTTCAATGGGGTCCCTTACCCATCCTTCCCTACCTATACCCATAATACTCATCAGGGACCAGGAAATACTTGGGCCACTGCTCGGGCACTGGGTATGCCTGGCTCATAATTGAACAAGCGGCTTGTTCACTTAGGATCTGGGCAGGGAGCAAGCTGTGCCTCAGGAGCTGGGCTAAGTGAGAGGCAGGCGGCCTCAGATAACGACACCTGTCAAACAAAGCCCCCTGGGCTCTCAGACACTGCTGTTGTCTTCCTCTGCACTCTTTGCTGGAAAAAAAGAGAGCATGTATCCAGACTAAGCAGAGCTTGCCACCAGAGGGGCTCAGTGTCCACACCCACTCTCTGGTGGTACCATCCCCTATCAGACTGGGAGCCAGCACCTTTCTCTGTTACCCATGGCACTTATAAGGAGTCCTCAGGGGGTCTTGATCTGCATTCATACTGCCAAGATAATGAGGGTCTCTTCCTGCCCCCGAGTGGCTTACAGAGCAACAGTTAAGTACCAGATGATCTGAGGGCAGCCTAGAATAAGCTTCAGAAGCAAAATGAGGGTTTAGGGGTCAGCTGGAATCCTCAGAGCATTGAGGACTGAATATTTTTAGATAAGCAGAAACTGGATGATAACAGTTAGAACCCAGGCCAGTGTGAACAAGATGCCCCCAAAGCAGGTTAAGAGTACCACTTAGTCTGACATTGAAAGCAGCCAGAGATGAGGGAGCCAAGACAGGCTTAGGTCACTGGACTCCTCTTCCCTCAGGCATGGGCTGCAATGAGTGCACACACCCTACCTGCCAGCACTCACTGAGCATGCTGGGCATTGGCCAGTGCGTGGAGTGTGAGAATGGAGTCCTGGTTCTGGACCCCACCTCCGGTCCCAAGTGGAAGGTGGCCTGCAATACATGCAGTGTGGTGGCACACTGCTTTGAGAATGCTCACCGAGTACGGGTATCTGCTGACACCTGCAATGCCTGCGAGGCTGCCTTGCTTGATGTAGACTTCAACAAAGCCAAGTCTCCCCTTCCTGGCAACGAGACACAGCACACAGGCTGCATCTTCTGCGACCCCGTCTTCCAGGAGCTGGTGGAGCTGAAGCATGCAGCCTCCTGCCACCCCATGCACCGAGGTGGTCCTGGAAGGAGGCAGGGTCGTGGGCGGGCCCGGGGCCGGAGGCCTCCAGGAAAGCCCAACCCCAGGCGGCCAAAAGACAAGATGTCAGCCTTGGCTGCTTACTTTGTATGACAACCCATCTTCCCTCACTCCAGCTCCAGTTTGGTGTGGACACATCATGATGGTTGTCTTTAAGCCACTGAAACCATTAAAATGCTTTTTATTTTGTATTCTCTGGAGCAAAAAGCCTGGGGCCTTTTACTGGGGAAAGGGGGTGGAGGCTGTACCTGTGGAAACCTATTCCCCTGCACCCCTTCGTCCTGTGTGGTGATATATTATCACCCTGATAAAATTTGCCTGAAGATCAGAGGACAGAGCCAGCCACTAGATTAAACATAGATGCCAGGCAGTGGTGGCACACACTTTTAATCCTAGCACTTGGGAGTCAAAGATCTGTCTGGATCTCTGTGAGTTCAGAGCCACCCTGGACCCTACATGAGATTGATTCAGTCTAGGAGAGAAACAGAGCCAGACAGTGGTGGCACACACCTTTAATCCCAGTAGTTGGGAGTCACATGCCTTTAATCCCAGCACTAAAAAGGAAGTGATATGGCTGGGTGGAGAAAGGTATATAAGAAGTGAGGAGACAGGAACTAAAGGCTTTTCAGGCTGAGGAGTCCTAGAGGTAAGACATGGCAGTGGCTTGTTCCTTTGTCTCTCTGATCATCAGGCAAATTTTATTAGGGTACACAGGATATCACCTTTCCCCTTTTTGGTCTAAAATAATAAAAGGTTACAACTAATATAAGAAAAACTGTATACAGTAAGTACAATAAGTATATACAGTCAAGAATTAAAGTCCAATCCATTAACATTTGACAGATTCAGAGAAAGTACTCCATTATTTATCCTATTTTAGTGAGTCCAAAATGTACCTAATTCACTTTCTATCTTAACTTGTATTACCAACCGAAAACTATCTTTTGATGTCTTTCAAACTTATACACTTTACACCTCTTTAGTGAGTTTCTTTTCTGAATTTGTTAACAAGGAAAACTATAACTATAACTCTCTAGTTTTCAACTCCCTCAGAGACCCAAGAAGTAAATAATATTACCTGAGTAAACAGGAAGTGCAGGCAAGCAACTTCCAAAAAATGTGAGAAATGACAGAAACAGCTGGCTGCCTGGGCAGTCACCCTAGGTTCCTCTGCAGTGTTGGGGCATCCATCTTCATCCTATAGGCCTAGCATATCTGACAAACTTTTCTGTGAAGCAGGATTTTCTGAAGGGCCTCCCTACTTTGTCTTAGCAAGGTTTGACAGTCCTTTCTTTTGTGTCCTGCTTGTCCATTTGGACAGCATCCTCTCAGCGGTCGAGGCAAGGGCATTTTCTTGCTTGGTGGCTAACTTTTGCCACAAAGAAAGTAAACTCCATGTGGAGTTTCTTCGATGCCCATCATCTTCTCTGAAGTAGATTGGTGCTGCCAGGAGCAGACTGTCTCATAGTCTTTAAAAACATCTATGTTATTAAAACATCTTAAATTCCATAACATCAAACATTTGCACAGGAGTCCGGTCAGCTCTTACACAGCCTTGATGATATCTATCATTGGCAGTTCTTGTAAGGTTACTGGTTAGATTGAGGTTGGCTGTTTGAAAGCCTTAGGCTATTTCTCTGTAACCTTATAGTGCAGTGCTGAGATTGGTTCTCCTTAAAATTCTTCTGTCTGGGTCTGAATATCTCTGATCTGTTTTAACAGGTTTTTCTAAAACTTTTATCTTGGTACTCATATTATCCATCTTTTTCAATGGTAAAACAGAAATGATCAAACAATATTTATAATTGACATTACACAAATCCCATCAACATTAATTATCCTCTCATTTAATTGTTCCATTTTTAGACCATCAATCGTATTACCAAATAGAGACCAAACTCCCTGCATTATAAAAAATGTTTCTGAATTTGTTAACAAAAAAGCTTTCTTTTAACTAATCCTCCCTTTAAGGAATCCTAATTGACTCTCCAAGTCTGCTGACAGTGACGGTTCAGATGATGGTGTGGTAGCAGCCTGAGGAGGGGCCGAGAGAGCCATGACCCACCAGGACAGGAAAGAAGTGCAGATCCAGCCGTCTGCACGGGGCAAGTGTGCAGAAGTGGCTAGCGGTTTGGGGACCCTAAAACCTGTGGAGTTTGCTGCCGAGAGGCTGCAACAAAAACTTAGCTGGGGGGGGGGGGGGTGTCACTCTGGCCATGTGTAGCTGTGGCCTGAGCTGATAAATTCGTGAATTTGTTCCCCAAAAGTTGGATGCCAGATATAACTCGAATTCTAGTAGATCTTTTAATATAAATCCTGGAGCCTGATATTGGGGTAAATGCTGAAAGATCAGAGAGACAAGGAACAAGCCCCTGCCACGTCTTACCTCTAGGACTCCTCAGCCTGAAAGCCTCTAGTTCCTGTCTCCTCATGCTTTATGTAACTTTCTCTGCTCAGCCATCACTTCCTGGCATGAAAGGCATATGTGGCTTCCCAAGCAAAGGCATGAGATCTCAAGTGCTGGGATTAAAGGTGTGTGCCACCACTGCCTGGCTCCGTTTCTCTCCTAGACTTAGTCAATCTCATGTAGGGTCCAGGGTGTCTTTGAACTCACAAAGATCCAGACAGATCTCTGCCTCCCAAGTGCTAGGATTAAAAGTGTGTGCCACCACTGCCTGGCATCTATGTTTAATCTAGTGGCTGGCTCTGTCCTCTGATCTTCAGGCAAATTTTATCAGGGTGACAATATATCACCACAATCCTGTGCATGTTTAAAGTGCACCCTGCTGTGGCCACACCATGGCAGTGCCAGCAAAAGAGCCACCTGGGACCATGGGGAGCAGTCAGCCTGTAGCTCATGCCAAGTGTGTGCATGTACAGTGGTGTAGCTGTGCACAACACAAGCAGTGTCAGTCTAAGGTTAGCAGGAAGGTGGGCACAGCAGCCCAAAGAAGTCTTGACAAACCAGGTGGAGCAGGCAGAGCCAGGTGAAGTACTCAGTCTAGGTCTCAATCCCTTGCTCACTGCCTGTAGCCTAGCTCCTTGATCCCTAACCCGTTTTTATGGCTGGCACTCAGAAACCCCAAGCAAATTTGGCACATAGAGCATGTGTGTAACTCTGGTAACGTTGTGGATCTGTTTTCACTCCTGTTCTCATCATGAGTCTGTATGACCTCAGACAGGCAGCTGGGTACCCCATTGAAACTGGTCAAATGCCAAATCTAGAAAATACTCTGTAAGCTAGCCGGGTTGCTCTGTGGTAGCTGGGTGTAGCTGTGGCCACCTTTCTGACTGCAGCTGCCCCTTCCTGTGTCCCTTCACCCCCCGCTTGGGTTCCTGTCTCAGTTGTGATGGAAACTGACCGCCCTCTGGCCGTGCCTTGCCATGTCCTGCAGGGGCTCAGCAGGACAGCTGCTCTGTGGAATGCTCGGTTGAGAGGTAGCCGACAGCATCCCCACAGGAACCCTCCCTCTGCAGTAGATTGACCCTCACACGAGGCGGGGAGACTCATGAGAAAGCCATAAGACAACTAGTAGTCTATCCACATGGCCCCACCAGGCTTCCCACCTGAGCCCTGACGACCATAGAAGATCATACAACAGAGGAAGGTGTGATACCTTGGGAAAGCTGCCCAGAGTAGTGGACCAGGAAGCTGCATAGAAGTTGCTGGAATGTGTCCCAGGAGTATAAGCTATAGGTCAAAAAGGACACTCAGAACCTAGCCTCTCCACTCAGTCAGAATCTGGAACCTTAATAAGGCCACATGTCTTGTTGACTTGGACGCCCAGCACAAAGCTGGGGCTTTGCTGTGTGGCCCAGTTGCCCAGTTCCATCTTGAATAGACTACAAGAGGGCGGCTCAGCTGTGTAGTTAATTTGGGCTTGGGGAAAAGACTGTCCTATAGGCCTTAAACCCAGACTATCCATTCCATCTTTAAAATTCTACACTGAGGTTTCAGTCACATGGGCCTCTTAATGTGTCCCTTTGTTTTTCCCTGAAATTGTCCCTCTTGTGTGGAACTGCACTCTGAGCCCCGGCCTCACCTTTCATCCTCGGTGGTGTCCAGCCTCATCACCCTTGCTGATGTGTCCACTGGGAGTGATTAGGACAAGAGGTGAGGCATGCTCTAAGCCTGAACTGTCTGCGGAGCAGCTGTGTTCCTGGCATCACTTCTGCTGCTTTGGAAGTTGATGAGGTCAAAGCTACAGGGCAGCCTCTGCTGTTTGAGGCAAGCAAGCTCTCAGGCTAGCCCTCCTTGTCTTTACTTGTGGCTCATGGTGGCAGGGCCAGTGGTTTGTCCCCCAGGCACTGCAGATTCCATTTCTGTTACCTTGCAATTGCAGTGCACGTGACATGAGGAAGTCTGTTTCATCAGATGCACACCCTCCCAGTGCTGCAGAAGGTTCAATGGACCTGTAGCTATATATCATTCCTCCCTGTCCCTACGAGAACAATCAGTACCCAGGAGGGAGCCAGCAACCCATCTCTGAGATTTTCAAAGCCCAAGAGTGATGTATCTGGTCTCTGACAAGGGTGATAGGGGCTGATGTGATTGGGAGGTTGTGTGCATCCACCTACAGAGTGCTCAGAGCAAGCTTCTGGAAAAGGCTTTAGTGGGGCTGGGAGAGAGGACATGGATGGGAGATCTGGGACCTCCTGGCTCTACCCTACAGCTTGGGTGTTCCTTGCTGGAGAACACAGGTTTGGGCTAAGCTGGTTGGTAGAGCTAACACTGAGATTCCTTTGACAAGATTAAAAGTTAGAAGCTTTGGTATAATGGACTGCAGGCAAGACATGAACTATGTTGACAGCAACTTCAGGACAAAAGGAATGCGTGGGTATGTCCTTGGCCTGGAGCCTAACAGGGGTAAGTTCCTAGTGCCTACCTTTGCTGCGTCTCTGAGCCATCATCCTCAACTCGAATTACTTCACCTCACCCAGTTACAGCTGGCCTCAAACCTTGCTCAGATTGAATGAACCAGGACCCTGCTTCTTGCATAGCAGACACTCTCCCCACCATGCAAACACACACACACACACACACACACACACACACACACACACACACACACGCTCCCAG
>CABHPQ010150170.1:7498-19864 GCA_902168405.1 Peromyscus aztecus
TCTCTCTCTCTCTCTCTCTCTCTCTCTCTCTCTCTCTCTCTCTCTCTGTTCCTGGACCCTGGATGGTGGAGATTGACCAAGCAGAGCTCCAGAGAACACCACTGGACTGCGATACACCTTTCCCAGACCCTGCGACCTACCTATCCCTTCATTTGTAAGTTACCCATTAAATAAATCTTCCTTTTAACTATGTGGAGTGGCCTTAATAATTTCACCAATGCACTACTACTCTTCTGATGAATGTACGTAGTGTTAAACCAACTCCTGATGAATTATAATCATATCAATAGATTATGCACTTTGCAACCTCCAACAGAGAAACTTCTATTTGCAGCAGATGGTGACTAACATAGAGATCTACAATTGGCCAAGGAGCAGGGAATAATAGACTTTGGAGTGCTCAGTCCAAGCATTACATCTATATCATACTCTTTCTTCTAACAGGTAGGGAATCATTTCTGAAGACAGAGCCAGAGGTGATAGGTAACTGCAAGGAAATAGCATCTTCCTGATCCAGTAGGGCAGCTGCATATATCAGCTCACCGTGTGTTTGATGACATGTACATGACCTGTGCGAGGTCAAGTGAAACAAAATGGCAGTAGCGGAATAGGAGGAAGTGGGCAGAATCAGCTGGATGTCTTGGCCACAATCAAGAAGTTGTTGGCAATTGACAGCTGTTGCAACCATCTAGAGCAGTACCAGGCTTCCCTGGGCCATAGCTTCAGTGGCCTCTTAGTGCCTCAAAACATTTTTGTGAGCCTGTATGAGCTCTGGGCACTGGGATTCCCTCCCCAAACTTTTTTTATTAATTTCATAAACATTAATAAAAAGCATCACACATCAAAATAACCTGGCATCCTCTTCTGGATTCTGCAGGCATCTCCATTCATCCATGCATATGCATATACCCTCTCTCTCTCTCTCTGTCTCTCTCTCTGTCTCTCTCTCTCTCTCTCTCTCACACACACACACACACACACACACATATATATATATATAACTAAAATAAAACAAATCTTTTAAAAATAGAAAATAATTTAAAAGCAATGTAGAGAAGTCTATGGAGATACACAATGGAAAGGATAAAACCATATAACATACAAATACCTTGTAGGTACCAAAAATTATTTTTAGAATTTTTAACTAGACAAATGACTATAACAATAGTGACTAAAATATTTGATGGACCAGAGGCAATATGAATCTATGTATTGCTCAACTGAGTAGTCTAAAAAGCATGGAGACAGGTCTGAAGTAACTATTGTTAGACAAAGGGAAGTGAAGTTCCAGAGTCAGGCAAGTTCTGTTGTCTTCAACACATATGGCAAGTGTTATCCTTGAGAGTCCAAACCTAAAGGATAAAAGAACATAAGTTTAATAAAATCTTAAACTCTTTCTGAGTTAACCATGGAAGTAACATATAACAAAACTCCAACCTACATTACCCTCATTAAAGCTCATTCTTAGGACCTTACTAAATATAAAATCACCCTGGGAATGGAGTCTAGCCAGGTGTTCAGAATGTAGAGTAATCAATTTTCCTGAACAGCCAGCAGTCTCCATCACAAGGGTAAAATTAATAGATCTTGACAACTAATTAGATATGAAGTATGACAGGGAAGGTGTTCAGGGTAACAATCAAATCTCACTTGAACAATTTAGTCTATATTCCTTCCATTTAATTAGAATAAGAAATACAAAAGAAAATATTATCTACAGGTTTTATAATTATTGGATGATCTTAACAATGGCCACAAAACTTCTCAACATATCTCCATTTATTATATTTTTAGAAGAATTATGAGAACCTGAGTGTCTATATATGTTCCTTATGTTCATACAACTACTAAATGACAGGTCAGGAATATAAGGTGAGGATATTTCAGAATTTTAATCTTTAACTATAATCACAATACCCAAGTTACAATATTCAGAAAATGGCTATAAATAGTCATATAAATCTCAAGTCTCTGGCTATCACTTTGTGTCATGAAAGCTAGAACATATTGGTTAAGAAGACAAAAGTTTATCAGTGCTGTGGGATGTTCTGTATGGCAAATGTGTTGCTCTGATTGGTTAGTAAATAAAACACTGATTGGCCAGTAGCCAGGCAGGAGGAAGTATAGGCGGGACAAGGAGGAGAAGAATTCTGGGAAGTAGAAGGCTGAGTCAGAGAGACTGCCAGCCACTGCCATGACAAGCAGCATGTGAAGATGCCGGTAAGCCACGAGCCATGTGGCAAGGTATAGATTGATAGAAATAGGTTAATTTAAGATATAAGAACAGTTAGCAAGAAGCCTGCCACAGTCATACAGTTTGTAAGCAATATAAGTCTCTGTGTTTACTTGGTTGGGTCTGAGCGGCTGTGGGACTGGCAGGTGACAGATATTTGTCCTGACTGTGGGCCAGGCAGGAAAACTCAAGCTACATTTATCTACCAAGATATATTACCTACATTTTGACCCTAGACAACAACTCTACAGTATCAGCTGAAAAGAGTGAGTGACGGGACATGTACAGGTTCACTTGAATTTGGGAGAACCCCGAATCCTAATTGTTCCTGAACAAAGGGCGGCATGTGGTATATAAGACTGCCATTCCTCAAGGATGTCACTTGCTATTCTGAAATTTGGAGAATAAATTATATGTGCTATTTGAGGACATGGGCAATTAAAGAATAGCAAAGCATCTCCATCCAGGTCCTCCCCTTCTCATCACAGTTTCCCTAAGAACTTGCATGTGCTCATACTCTTTATCTTTCAGCCTTTCCTCTCATGCCAGTTACACTGCTAGCTGGTGATGCTTCCCTTACCGACTTCTCCAGCTTTCCATAGACTGTATATATAGAGTGCTTTCTGTCTATGAAGCCCATGTTTACTTCTCCCTGGGCCCCAAATGAGATTGTCTTTCCCATACACTGAGTTTTACTATGTAAGTCAATGCTATCAAATGCCAAGTGAAAAGACATGGGACACAAGCCTGGCATGTAAATTCTCCCTTGTGGGTACTGTGTCTCTATCCATCAATTGTGCATAAATGAATTAAAAAGATAGAAACTTATGGGAATTGTTGTATATGCATGCAGACAGCAGCATGAACAAGAAAAATTCTCTTAACAGTTAAAACAATGAAAATTTAGATATTATTATTCTAATCATGACTTTAAACAATGCATAGGATGGTGATAAATACTGACTAGCTCTTACACTTAAATTAACCCAAAATTCTTATCTATGTTTAGCCACATGGCTTGGTACCTTTTCTTAGTTCTGCCTTGTCATCTTGCTTCCTCTGTGTCTGGCTGGCGACTCCTGACTCTGCCCTTCCTCTTCCCAGTATTCTCCTGTCAGCTCATCCCACCTATACTTACTGCCTGGCTACTGGCCAATCAGCATTTTTTAAACCAGTTTACAAAAGCATTATCCCACAGCATCTCCCCTTTTTTGTTTAATTAAAAAGGATGGATGGTGTCATTCTGTATGCTATAAATATGTGTTGCTCTGATTGGTTGACAAATAAAGCTGTTTGGCCAATGGTGAGGCAGAATAAGGTTAGGTGGGACGTTCTAAAGAGAGAGAGGAAGGAGAAAGATGGAGAGATGGGAAGATGCTGCCAGCCACCACTGTAAGCCATGAGCCATGTGGCAAAGTATAGATTTATAGAAATGGGTTAATTTAAGATGTAAGAGCTAGCTAAGTGAGAATCCTGAGCCATTAGGCCATACAGTTCGTGATTAATATAAGCATCTGTGTGTTCATTTGGGTCTGAGCGGCTGCAGGACTGTGGGGCCACAGAAGCTAGGCGGGACCAGGAAAATTTCAACGACATCACCACTTTACCTAACAAACTTTATGTCCTCTCTATCTCTTTCCCTTTCCCTCTCTCTCTCACTCTGTCTCTCTCTGTCTCTGTCTCTCTCTCTCTCTCTCTCTCTCTCTCTCTCCTCTCTCTCCTCTCTCTCTCTCTCTGTCTCTGTCTCTGTCTCTGTCTCTCTCTCTCTCTCTCTCTCTCTCTCTCTCTCTCTCTCCCAAACAAAACATCAAGGAACAATAATGAAAAAAGCAAGAAACAACCTTCCTACAAAAACAAACAAAAAAAATCAAAGCAAATAGACAAAAGATTAAGAAGACAAAAAAATGTCAAAAGAAACAAAATAAATAACAAAAACACTATAAGAATATCAGAAGATAGAAAAAAACTCCCATACTCATGGGTTCATATGATTAATATTGTAAAAATGACCATCCTACCAAAAGCTATCTACAGATTCAATGCATCCCCATAAAAGTGCCAATGAAAGCCTTCACAGAAACTGACCAAATAATCTTCAACTTCAACTGACCAAATAATCTTCAACTTCACATAAAAACAGTACAACCTCAGGATAGCTAAAAAATATTTATAATAAAAGAACTGTTTCCATCAGTTACTGGATGAAGGCTCTCTGATGACAATTTGGATCATCACCATCATCATCGTCTATGAGTTTAGCAGATTATTAGACATCATTATGTTGATGCTTTTTTTCAACAATCATGTTTGGTGCTATCCTAGGTCTCTTAACCATCCAGTCTCTGGGTTCTGGCACTCCAGGCAGTGTCAGGGGTCAGCTGCTCTGGTGGTATGGGTCCGAGGATGGACTAGTCATTGATGGCCACTCCCACAATCTATGTGCCATCTTTAAATCTCCACCCCACCCCACCCCCCATATCCCATAGGTAGGACAGACTATAGGTCAAAGGTTGTGTGGCTGGGTTGGTTTTACAATCCCTCCACTAGAAGTCTTACCTGGTCACAGGAGATGGCCAGTTCAGGCCACATATCCACCATTGCCAGGAGTCTTAGCAGAGATCCACAGCCAAACACTGGGCTGAGCTAATGAAATCCTGCTAAAGAGAGGGAGGAGGAATTGTACAAACCAGAGGAGTTAAGGACATCACAAGAAAATCCACAGAAACAACTAACATGGGCTCATAGGATCTCACAGAGTCTGAACCAACTGAGAGCCTACATGAAACCAATCTAGACCCTCTACACATATGTGACAGTTGTGTAGTTTGGTCTACTTGCAGGGCTCCTAACAGTAGGAGTACTGGCCATTCCTAGTGTTTTGGCTGGCTTTTGGGAACCTATTTCTCATACTGTGTTGTCTTGCCCAGCCTTGACACAAGAGGAGGAGCTTAGTCCTATCATAACTTGGTATATCATGCTTTGTTGATACTCATTGGAGGCCTGGCCCCTTTCTAAACAGAAACAGAGGAGGAGTGGACTGGGCAGGGGCAGAGAGGAGGTTGAGGGGAGGAAATGGGAGGAGAGAGGAGAGGGAAAACTGTGGTCAGGATATAAAATAAATAAATACATTTAATTAATAAAAATATATAAAATAAAAATAAATAAGAGAACTATGATAGCTATCATCTCAGATTTCAGGTTGTATTACTAAACTATAGTAATAAAAATACCATGGTATTACCATAAAAATAGAGAATCAAATTGAAAAATGGAACTAGTCAAATTGGATGGCTGCTATAGAAGTGTGAAAACAGATTCATGTATATCATCCTGTACACAACTCAACTCCAAATGGATCAAGGACCTCAACAAAAGACCAGGTACTTTGAATCTGACAGAAAAGAAAATGGGAGATAAAGTGAACCCATTGCACAGGAAAAGACTTTTTGTTCAGAACACCAATAGCATAGGCACTATGACCAACAATTAATAACAGGAACCTCATAAAGCTGAAAAGCTTTTTTCTACACAGCAAAGGACACCATCACTGGACAAAGCAGAAGCCTACAGATTGGGAAAAGATCTTTACTAATAATTATACATCTGATAAATGGTTAATTCCTAGAATATATAAAGAACTAAAATGAACTGAATATAAAGAAAACAAGTAACCCAATACAAAAATTGGGGTACAGAACTAGGGAGAGAATTTTCAAATGGTGTAATACAAATGGCTAAGAAACACTTAATGGAATGTATAACATCTTGGCCATCAGGAAAGTGTAAATCAAAACTTCTTTGAGATTTCATTTCACCCTGGTCAGAATGGCTAAGATCAATAAAAGAAGTGAGAGTCCATGCTGGTGAGGATATTGGGGAAGAAAAAAATAATTGTTCATTGCTGGTGGGAGTGCAAACTCATACAGCCACTATGACAGCTCTTCAGGAAGGTGGGAATAGATCCACCCCAAGATCCAGCAATAATACTTGTGGTGGTTTGAATGAGAATGGCCCTCATATATTTGAATGCTGGGTTCCTAGTTGGTGGAACTATTTTGGAAAGGATAAGGAGGTGTGGCCCTGTTGGAGGAGGTATGTCACTAGGGGTCAACTTTGAGGTTTCAAAAGTTCACACTAGACTCTGTCTCTGTCTCTGTCTCTCTCTCTCTGTATGTGTGTGTGTGTGTGTGTGTGTGTGTGTGTGTGTGTTTCTGTCTGTCTGTCTGTCTCTCTCTGTCACTCTTTCCAATTTGTAGATAACATGTAAGGTATGAAGAACCGCTCCAGCACCATGCCCACCTGCCTGCCGCCATTGTTGTTTTTACTCTTTAGCTCTTTTGGCTTTTTGTTCTTTGGGGGACCCACCACCCAGTTCCCAAATAAACAGACGCAGAATCTTATTAGTACTTATGAATGCCAGGCCTTAGCTTGACTTGTTTCTTGCCAGCTTTTCTTAACTTTAAATATCCTATCTACCTTTTGCCTCTGGGCTTTTTGCTTTTCTTACTTCTGTAATCTTACTTTCACTCTTACTCCGTGGCTGGCTGGGTGGCTGGGTGGCTGGCCCCTAGCGTTTTCTTCTTCCCTTTTGCTCCTTCGTCCTTCCTTCTCACCCAGATTTCTTCCTCTATGTGCTCTCTCTGCCTGCCAGTCCTACCTATTTCTCTCTCCTGCCTCACTATTGGCTGTTCAGATCTTTATTAGACCAATCCGGTGTTTAGACAGGCACAGTAAATACAGCCTCACAGAGTTAAACGAATGCAACATAAACAAAAGTAACACACCTTAAAATAATATTCTACAATAGCCATGGCCCCTGCTGTGATGGTCATGGACTCACCTTCTAAAACTGTAAATAAATCGTCAATTAAATGGCTTCCCTCACAAGTTGCCTTGGTAATGATGTCATTTCATAGCAATAAAAAAGAAACTAAGAGATCACACTTGGGCATACATCCAAAGGGCTTTACATTTTACTGCAAAGAGATACTTGTTTATCCATGTTCATTGTCATGCTACTTATAACAGCCGGTAATTGGAAACAGCCTAGGGATCTACAAACAGATGAATGGATAATGAAATTTGGCACATTTATATAATAGGATATTATTCAGCTGTTAAGAAAATGAAATTATGAGATTTGTCCTGAGTGAGGTAACACAGACTCAAAGGTATTTTATATTTTTTATATGTGTGTGTGCTAGCTTTTAAGTGTTCCATATGTGTGCTACAGTCAGAGGGTTTTATTGAAAATAGACTGTTCTCTCATAAAATGCATCCCAACCACAGTTTCCCTTCCCTTTACTCCCCCCAGCTCCTTCCCACCTCACCTCTCCCCGGGATCCATTCCCCTTCAGTTTCCTCTTTAGAAAAGAACAGGCCTTCAAGAGATGACAGCCAAACAGGACAAAACAAAGTACAACAAGACAAGGCAAAAGCCCTCATATCAAGGCTGGACAAGACAATCCAATAGGAGAAAGTGTTCTGAGAGCAGGCAAAGGAGTCAAACACACCTGCTCTCACTGTTAGGAGTCTCACAAAAGTACCAACCTAACATCCATAACATCTGTTCAGAGGGCCTGGTGCAGACCAATGCTGGTCCCATATTTTCTGTCTCAGTCCTTGTGAGCCCAGATGAGACCTGCTTGGTTGATTTGGTGGGCCGTATCCTTCTGGTGTTCTCCATTCCTGCAGACTCCTATGGTCTTCAGGGTTCCCCGATCTCTCACGGGAGTGACCCAAGGGAGAGCTGCAATTTCGACTCTCTCTCCTCATAATGACTGGCTGTGGGTCTGTTCCCATCTGCTGCAAGAGGAAACCTCTCCGATGTCTACTGGATACAACACTAATCTATGAGTATAGCAGAATGTCATTAGGAATCATTTCACTTATTTTCTTTTCACTAGTCATGTTTGGTTCTACCCTAGGTCTCTGGACTACTCAGGCTCTGGTTCCTGGCCATCCAGGCTGTGCAGGGCAAGAGCTCCCTCTCATGCCATAGGCTTCAAGTTAAACCAAATATTGGTTGGTCACTCCCACAAGTTCTGTGCCACCATTGCCCGAGCATATCTTGCAGGCAGGAGTGATTATAGGTGAAGGATTTTGTGGCTGGGTTGGTGTTCAGGTTTCCCTTTTTAGAGCCTGCAGAGTACCTTATTGCACCAAAGAGACTAGAATGTAGAATGAAGGCTCTCAGCCTGCATTCTGTTTGACCTCTCTTTTATTGGTGGAAATATTAAGGCATCACCACGTAGTTAAAAGGGAGGTTTGGGGTTGGGGATTTAGCTCAGGGGTAGAGTGCTTGCCTAGCAAGTGCAAGGCCCTGGGTTCAGTCCTCGGCTCTGAAAAAATAAAAGGGGAGGTTTATTTTGTGGGGTAACTTACAAGTAAAGGGGTAGGTTACAGGGTCCAGGAGAGGTGAAGTGCAGTCCAGCAGTGTCCTCTGGAGAACTCTGCTCACTTTACATCCAGCATCCCGGATCCAGGAACCAAGACAGCCAGCACATCCAGATCTCGGGTCTTAAGGATTCCTGTCTCGGCTTCGCCTCGTAGGCATGACAGTTATCGGAAGCCTCAATGGGGGTAGATTTTCTAGGTTAAAGCTGGAACAGCTACCCACTACACTCTTTGTTTGCTGAGCTATGTGGAAATTGTCCTCAGTAATGGGGCCCCATTGTCAGTTTTTCGAGAGCGATATTTTGTCTTAATATAAGCCTGTGTTGTAAAAATGTACAGAAATCGAAGATAATAAGGAGCAGCCAGTACGGTAGATACTTTATCCATGTCATCTTTAGCTATAGCTTCAGTGATTACAGCTAACCATTACCTAACAATATTAGATGGAAATTTCCAGAAATCATTCATGAATTACAAGTTGCATACTGTTCTGAGTAGCATGATGTGCTCTCTGCCACCCACCCTTTTTCCTCTTGGACAGTATATCATCTCTGTGTCCTGCACATCCACCATGCATGTCCACGCTCTGTGATTAAGCATTACCTGAAGAAGATAATTCTCCTTCATCAGAATGCCAACTGCAGTCTCAAGCAAGACTACAATGCCTGCATCACCTACTTCTCTCTATCTCATCTGAAGCAGAACATCAGTACCCATCATTGTGGATGGATGGATGCAGTACACGAGACCTTTTGAGAGTCCAAATTGACATGACTTTTTTGCACTATTTTACTATAATCATTATATTTATTATTGCTAATATCTTTACTGTGCCTAATTTATAAAAATAAGCTCTAGCTTTGGTATACATATATACAGACACACATACATACATATGCTTATGTATATACATATATTACATATACATGTACACACACACACATATATATATATATATATCTCAGTCCTATCTATAGACTCAGGAATCAACCAGGGACCTTTTTAGACATCCCTCATGGAAAAATATGTGTGGCTCTGCTCTTAGAGACGTTACAGGGCATTCAGAGAAGGAAGGAATTTGGGAAAGGATTTTCTCCATCACTGAGACTCAGATCAGGTCCCTCTTGTCATGACTTACTAACATTGCTTAGGGCTGCGTTGATGGAACACTCTGGAAAACACTCTGGAATTACAAGACTGCTGAGAGGTTACATAAGATAAGGATTGCTGCAAAGTCACCCGAGAGGGATTTTTGGAGCTCTGCCCATGGTAGGACTTGAGAAAGCAGCACATGTAGAGAAATCCCCTGAAAGGCAGTAGATGCTGCTGACCTCTGCACAATACTGAAGTGCATCATAGAAACATGCACACCTCAGCAACCCAAAGGTCAACATGTCTTGCTGCTGGTGATTTTAAATAAGCATGTGTGTATGTTGTGTGTGTGTGTGTGTGTGTGTGTGTGTGTGTGTGTATGAAGCATGCCACAATCAAAAGAATACCACCTAAACTTGCTAAACTGCTATTTATGGATTCCTCCAGTGATCCCATGGCAGGCAATGACTATGAGATTTACAATTCAGATCTCATAAAGAAATAACTGGGAAGGAATTTGTTTGCTTCATTGATTAATGTAGTTACTATTTTTTATCAATATGTATCTCCTGAAAAATATATTTAGATTATACAAATATGTGCCTATGAAGCTTTAAGTCTGCTCATCTTTCTTTCCTGAATAATTTACTACTGTGTTATTTCTCAAATGTTAATATAATGCGACCATAATATTTTCTTCATTTATTGATTAAAATTGTCTCATTAGCAACAGCTTCTACTCTTATTTACATGAAAATGAATTCAAGAACAATTTCTTGGTTATATGGACTATATTTGTATTGCTATTTACCTTATTGCCTAAGCTTTTCAACATCTTGCTACTGAAAATATATACACAATATATATGTAGTAAATTCTTCTGCAAAGAAGATTGGGTTTCTGTTTATGACAAGTCCTATAAAGAATCTAAGATTTGGGTTCTAGGTACATTGCTTACTACTGGAATTATTTTTCTCCCTGAGCATTCAAGGTTGGGAAATATTGGGGTGTTGATGGGAATGTACAATAAATAGTCTAGGCACTATGTAAATTAGCAAACAGGTTATGCAAAAAATATAATGACATAAAGCAAATGCAATGTATTTGCACAATTTAACTTTCATAAGCCACAAAAATGAAAATTGTGTTGCTTTCAGGAAAGTCAATGGAATTGAAGACCATGTGTGAGTAAAGCCATAAGTATCATTTCTCTAATGTGGAATTAGAGAGAGAAATGTCATAAAAGCAAAAGCAGTGACTAGGGATGTGAACAGGGACAACAGGGAATAGAACAAGATTGGTATTGTGGTTAATAGGATCTTAATATGTTTTATGCATATGACATATTGAAGTATTACTTCCTACAATTAATACATGCTAACAAAGGGGCTGTTTGATGTATGCAGTGCATGTGCACACATAGACCAATACCTGTTTCTGCTCAGGGCTATTTCATCCTTCCTCATTCTGTCTGATTATTCTCCCTCCATCACTGATTAATGACTAACCTCATTGAGTTCCGGATTATATTTTTGTTTAGTTTTTTTTTTCTGCACAGATATGCATATTTTTTCTATCTCCTCTTTACATAAAAGACAATCGTCTGTGGTCTTTCTTACTCACAGAGATGAATCCTTCTGCTTATGCATTTTTCGAATTTAGAGGTAAAAGTGTTTTCTTCTAAACTTTATACTGATTCCTTTTTAATCTGTGTGGCCTAATCCATTCGAGTTTATTCTTGCATGAGTTATGAAGTGTGGGTCTAATTTTGTCATTTTACATATGGCTACTGATTTGTCTCACCATCTTTCATTTCAGTCTGCTTTGCTCCAGTGATTTCAGATGCTACTTTTGTTGTATATTAATTTTCCATCTGCTTTTGGTTTACTTCTCAGCCTTCTGTTCTTTTCGTCTACTTACATGTGTCAGCACAACATGGTTATAATGAAGAACTTTAAAATAAGCATAAAAGGCTGAAAGTAGGCATGCCCTCTGATGGCCTTTTTCTTTGTAAAGTTTTCCTAGCTACACTCAAGGATTTAGCTTTGTTGTGTGTGGATTCCAGTCTCATCTTGTGTAACTCTATTTGTGAGTTTCCTGATTTTTTTTATTTGGATTACCTGGTTTTATAGATTACCCCAGGAGAGTTGACAGGTTACAGCTTTAGACCATACTGTTCACAAGCTGATAACATCTCTCATCTAAAAGCCCTCAGTAACTTTCAGGAATACTTAAGGTTTTTATCTCATAAAGCTTTTGCTTATTGCTTTTACATTTTTTAGTGTTTTCTTTTTTGCTCTTGCAAATGAGACTCTTTTTCTATTTTATTCTCTAGCTGGTTATTGCCTGTGTAAAAGGAAGTTATTGATTTTTTCATGTTAGTTTTATAGTTCCTACTGAATTGTTTCATTGTTTTTCATTATTATGTTATTAGCATTTAATTGCTAGTTTAATGGATGATGCTCTTAGAATTCCAAGTTTTCCTATCATGTCATATGAAAATGGGCATTTTAATTCTTTACTAAATATTTTGCCTAATTTACCTTTTTTAAGTTCCATGCAGACACACACACACCCCCAAATACACACCCAAACCAGTATATATATATATATATATATATATATATATATATATATATATATAT
>CABHPQ010150170.1:19874-37954 GCA_902168405.1 Peromyscus aztecus
TATATATATATATATATATATATATATATATATATATATATATATATATAGAGAGAGAGAGAGAGAGAGAGAGAGAGAGAGAGAGAGAGAGTCCCTTCTTATCTGCCTAACATATAGAGAGGGGTATTTGAAGTGCTCCGGATTAAACCTAAAATGTTAAGGTATATTCTGCATGAGTGCTGAATTGCTGAAGTGTTTCCATAGTCCCCACAGACACATACATATAGTGGAACAGAAGTGAGGACAGTAGTTATCTTTTTCTTGTTCCTCTTTTATTGAAATTACCATAGTATTCTTTTTTATTCTAAAAGGCATCAATATTAATACTAAAAATTCTTTATTTTACTAAATTCCTTTAACCAGAAGTGTTAAATTTCCAAAGACTTTTTTTTTGTCCTCCATGAAAATCTCTCTCTTTTGCTTTGAATATGTTATATCTGATTACTTGATAATTTGTATCATTTCTGCCCTCCACCCATCCAACTCAGGACCTTGTCATGTTAGGCAAACATTCTGCCAGTAAATTACACTTGAACCCATTTGTAATATTTTCTTGATGTGCTGTTGGCCTTAGCTTTCTAATAATTTATCTTGTACTTTTGCATTAATAAAACAAAAACATTTCTAATTTTTTCCCCAAATTTAGTTCCTGATCTTATACTTTCTTGCCAAAATCATTACCAAGTCTAAAGCACTAGTAATCCTTGGGAATAATTTATAAAACTTTAGATATATCTGATCTTTGAAGCTTTAACAGAATTATATTATTAAAATAACTGAGCTAACAATGGGCAGGAGAGAAGAATCTCTCTTTGTTTGTCCATGAAGACTTTGACTATACACAGGAGTCAACTTTTACATAAGTATTATTTGAAATCATGTTGTTTAATAGTTGTGCTTCAATTTTTTTAGGACATTGATAACATGACAGAGGATGACTCTGTAGAGTGAACAACTGCACTGGAGTTCTCATACCAATTATAGAAAAAGGATCATTTGCTAAGTATTTTATTTCTCCCAATCCAGCAAATAAACAGTACATCAAAATCCATTTACTGAAATTCTCACTGGTTTTGGATACTATTTCCACAGGAAGTGACCTACTTCCAGTATGTCTTCAAATACATTCAGACAGAGCTGAGCATTACTAATCCCATAGTTTCCTAAATATTTTCTGGTTTTGTGGTTATGCATCTCCTTCTCATTCTTAGGTGACTCCTTAGCTTGCTCGGTGACTATCTTTAGGTTATCATTTGAGTTTAGTATTTCATATAAACTTTGCAATTCCCTTTTTCTGGTCTATTTTCCTTTTACTTTACTCCTCTCCTGTGGCTTTTTTGTTTGTTTGTTTTGTTTTCTTTGTTTGTTTTTTTTCACTGTGGCAAAAACAGATGAGAAGACTGAAGCCCACGATCTGACCCACTGGTTTTTAGGACTGTTGCAAGTCAGGAGAACGGAGAAAGAGCACAGTACAGGAAAGCTACTCATCCCATGACAGCAGGAAGCAGAGACAGCAACAAAAGGACACACAGGCCAGAGATGAGACCCATCCCTCCTAGGCAGGCTCCTAGGAACTGACTCCCCCTGCCCCCGTTCCCTACCATCACATCCCAATGATATCATCATTGGGAACATTGTTTGCATCAAAGTGGAAAGTTTCGATATACAATCTTTTGAAGAAGTACTCTGCTGTGGGATGATCTTTCTGTATGCTGTGAATATGTGATGCAACTATTGGTTAATAAAGAAGCTTATTTGGCCTATGGCAACACAGGATATAGCCAGCTGGACAGTCCAGGAGAGATGCAGGGAGAGGAAAGGCAGAGTCAGGGGAGACACCAGCAAGCCGCCCAAGAAGCAAGATGCAAAAGTACCGGCAAGCCAATGGCCACGTGGTGATACATAGATTAATAGAAATGTGTTAATTTAAGATGTAAGAACTAGCTAGTAATAAGCCTGATCCATAGGCCAAACAGTTTGTAATTAATATTAGGTCTCTAACTGGTTATTGGGGAACAGGCGGGCAGGAGAGATTCGTGCCTCTACAGTATTCCTATCTAAATCGTAACATCTCTGGATTTTATTTTGTAAGTATACCCATATACATTATATCATTATATACAACAGCTAAGATATAGAACCATATATGTGAATAAATAAAATATATGTATGCAATAGAGGACTACTTAATTGTGAAGAATAAAATTCTGTCATGTCCCCCAAGCAATGGATAGTGCTAAAAGACATCATGCCAGGTGAAACAAGCCAGACATAGAAGCACAGATGTTGCATGTTTTCTTCCAAATGTGGAGTCTTCAATAAAAGAAAGAAAATAAGACAAACACGACCTGAGAGAAAAAGAACCTCAGAGACAGAGAAGAAGCTGAAGAGGAGTTAAAAAGACAGAAGAGTAAAAAGACAGAAGAGAGGGTAGACATGACCAACACACAACATATTCATGTGTGGAAATGTCACAGTGAACACTACCAATACAGGCAATCAGCACATATTATTAGAAAAATAAGGGAGGGGAATGATCAAGATCAACCACTCAATGCTAGTCATTCTATTCATAATATTGCACATCATTCTCAAGTACTCTTCCTACAAAGAGCTGGCTAGTTCTAGCCTTGAAATAATGTCATACAGTCAAAGCTCTCATGAGCTTACACTTGCCTTGGCAATCAACCTGAGTGAAATTCATGACTTACCAAATGCTCATGTGAATTCTTCATGCTGCAATTAATAACTTTCTCTCATAAACGTCCCCTTCCAATGCGTCAACTCTGAGATATATTTGTCAATTAACCATTGTCTAATGCTACATTTCACATTACTCTGTCATTCACTGAATCTAATGTTTGTATTAGAAAACTAGCGAACAAGTGTCCACAACTCAGTGCTTTTGTATGTATGTACGTGTGTGTGCTTCTCTCTTGAAACAAAGGGGCAATTTGGAGGGAGAGTCTTGATTTTGGCTTAAAATTCTATAGGGGTTCTATCCATCATTACGGAAATCATGGCATCAGGCAGGGAATGCATTTTGGCAGGAGCAAGAGGCCGCTGGTCACACTGCATCCATACTTCCAGGAAGCAGAGAGTGAGCAGAAAGTGGAGCCTCCAATTAATGCCTGGAGGCTGGCCTCCAGTGCTCATTTTCTTCAGCAAAACTACCTCCTAAAGGCTCCACAACATTCCTGATAGTGTCACCAACTAGACACCAAATGTTCCAACACATGGGCTTATGCAGAACATTTCACTGGCAAACCACAGCTATGTGTATATGAGATGGGGAAGAAAAAGGAAGAAAGAGGAGGGAAGGATGGAGAGAGAGAGAGAGAGAGAGAGAGAGAGAGAGAGAGAATGCTGGAGGAAGAACCTGAGATCTGTGAATGCAAACACTTTGCCAACTAATTCCAAACTCCCCACTAACTTTTCTTTACAAATCCATCTTTTTTGACCAATCATTGCAATACTTACTGTTAGTTTTTTTTTTTCTTGTTTTTTCTCATTTTCTCTAAAATTTGTCCCCGGAATCACTTTTGTTAAACTTTTCATGGTAACAACACCTTTGTCTTTAAGCAATAAGGCTGAAACCAAAAGCTATACAACAACAGAGGCCTCATTGAAATTCCAAGTTTCTTAGCTTCCCTGTGTTGTTTTTCTCAGGCTGGTCACTATAAGTCCGCATTTTCAGAGCCTCCCATGCATCTGGGCACTTCTTCGATTGCTGCATCTTTACCTCCATCTCTTTTCTCCCTTGTGTTCTTTTTTTTTAAAATCTCCTTTCTTTAGTTCTTTCTCTACTTTCATTTTTCCTTTTGTGTTGCTTTCTTTATCCCATTTTTACCATCATCTTTTTCCTGTTTTCTCTTTTTATCCCAAGAATCTTACTGCCTTCTGCTTGGCAGAGATCTTGAGCACACCTTTGCTTCCCGCTTGGTGCGCAGAGGCAGCTTTCATGACATCTTTCTTCCTCCTTATTTAGTTAAAAACTCGTTCAAACATACGGATGGTCTATGCTCTACTGGTATTTTCTGACCCAGGAATCCCTTGAGGCTGCTGTCCACATTGTCATGACTGTCAGGACCAAGGACAGCACTTCGGCCTGCCGGGGTCTTCATCACTTCACTGACCAGGGTCAGCCAAGTTTCCACTATCTCACAGGCCAGCACCTGCTGGGACATCATCCTTTCACAGACCAGAGTCTACCAGGACCTTACCATCTCACAGACCAGGGCCTGCCAGGACCTTACCATCTCACAGACCAGGACCTGCCAGGACCTTACCATCTCACAGACCAGGACCTGCCAGGACCTTACCATCTCACATACCAGGGCCTGCCAGGACCTTACCATCTCACAGACCAGGGCCTGCCTTCTTTTTATGCTGATTGCTAACCACTGTTTGCTCATTTCTTTTGATATTTGATTTCTAGCTTTATCTTATTAAGCATGGGTTTCCTATGTATTGACCAGTCATTGTATTACTGTATTTATTTGGTTTTAAGTATTGCCCTCTTTTGGGTATTGCAGTTTTGTCTCAAGAAACTAAACAGCATTGATTGTATTGGATTATCACCCTAAGTTTTGTGACAGCGGTGAAGAAAATATGATGACGAGACAGACATGAGGAGAGAGGAAAAAGTGATGGCAGAGTTCTTCAGAGAATTGGTGGGCAAGCTGTTTTTCCTGACAGGGAACAAGGCCTTTGGGGAAGAGTTCCATAGGGAAACAATTCCATAGGGAATCAACACCATGTGGGACCCTGGGATTAAAAAATTCCAATTTTGTCTTCTGAATTTTGAAATAGTTAATGTTCAAGTGTGGTTATTTGCTTCCTTCTGAAATTCTAGAACAACAACACACATGGAGTTACCTTGTTGTAAGGTTTCATCTCTGGTGCTTGAAGGTTTTTTGTTTTGTTTTGTTTTGTTCAGCATTTTCTAAAAGAAAAGAAAATCCAGAGCCACCTTCATCTCTGAATGTCCTCCACTAGATCAGTGCTATATTTCTTTTTTTCACTTTTGCTTCTTATTTCTCTTCTTAGAGGAGGAGAATTCATGATAGATTTTGCAAAACCTATCATCCCTCTTCTGAATCTATTCTTGTTAAATTTCAGCATTTCTACCCAGATTAAGGTGACTTCAGTGAGAATCCCATATTCCTCACTTGTTCTGAAACAGTTTTCTCCGTATTGTGGTAGGCACCCTTCAGCAGAGAGGGCACCAAGATCATAAAGAGGAGATGTGTGGATTCTGTTGACTCTGCCAGTTTGTCAAGGGTACCAGCAGGCTTTTTCCTGTCATTTTTCATTTCCACCTGCTCACTAGACTTCCTATTGCAGCTATTTTATTTCTTCACTCTCCTACTTTATGCCATGTCTCCCTTCCCATCTCTGTTTCCTTAATCAGGAGGCCAAACCATTAATCTTGATTATTTACAAATTCAGAGTATGGCAGTTCACTTAGTCAGGGCACAGACTTTGGGGTTAGGTCACAGGCATTCTAAGAACAACATTAACCCAGAACTTTCCAGTTCATTTCTTGGTGATCACATCCTAAGGAGTATGGCATAAAGTTAAAATTCATGATACTAATGGATTTCGGGCTGAAAATATCTTTCTGTGATCATTAATTGAAAGAGAAGAATCTTGTGAACAGGTATAACTTACTATTTATATATCAAAATACTAAATGACTAGTTTATGTTATATAATAAAGTAGCCAGAAGTTAGCTTTAAGAGTCTAAAGAAGTTATCACTAATAATATAGAGATAACAGAGAGATAAGAGTGTATGTAACTTCTGAAAGATAATTATGAAAATACAAAAGAGAAGTAAAAACCAAGTTCAATGGCAAATTCAAATCATGTTTTGTTTGTTTTAGCACGGCAAAGATAAATGCGTACTGCAGGCTTCCAGATGAAAGGTGATTTTAAACACAGCTGTAAAGTTACTTATATTGCGATCATTGATTTTTCACCTTTCAAAATGAGCCTAACTTATAGTTAAGTGTCTTCCGAGACTTGATGCACCAGTATCTACAAAGAGATGATACAGCACAGAAGTGTTTTATTGTTACTATGAACTTGTGCTCTTTCCATTGATTTTCAACTATTTGGCTATTTCGAGGAAGTGTCCAGACATAAAACACATGTAATCTCTGCTACACTACTTAGAAACAAAACCCAGTTATGTATAATAGATAAAAAGAACCTGGGTTTCAAAGCACTCATGGAAAGAAAATATAAAAGAAACCACCTTGGGAAAGTAGAGACCAGTCCCTCGAAGCATAGTGTTGCAGGAAAGAGGCAGTAAACAAGCAAGCAAATAGACAAAGTACTCCAGCAAGAAGTCCTTCTGCTACCTTAGTGCTCTGCTGCTGGTGGCTCTTACCCTGGCCTGGCTGCTTGTGCATCCATCACTGGCTGACCACAGGCCCTCTTCTTGCTGAATGCAGCTGTGATTTCAGAAACCTCACTGATTTACAGGTCTCTCTTCCCCTTCTGCCTTAACTGATGGATTTGGAAAGCAATAGAAATGAAGTAAAATATTTCAACTTCAATCAAGATGAACTGTTTTCAGTCATGTGTCTGCACCAAAAGCACCCGCTATCACTGAAAACCCACTTCAGCCTTTGCCTCAGCATCAGAGATTCAGAGTTCCTTGTTCTGGGGTGTGGTTTGCCTATTACCGTATTTCAGATCTCTTGGGTAATTTTAATATTCATCCTTTTAGGGACTTCCTTGGGAAATAGACTGACGTTTCTGTCCTTGCCAACATGGTCAAGAGGTGGGTTCTTTTTGAGCATGTGCCAATCTCTTCCTTTTAGTGCAAACACGGTGATCTCTTGAGACATGGCCTCCCCCTACAACCATGACAGTGCAGCTAACTTGAAGCCCGCCCAATTATGAGGCTTCACTGTGGAAAGGATAATTCTGAAGTGAACTATCTTCCTGCCAGGCAGGTGCATGACTGTTTCTATAGTTACTTTCACATTTATTAGTGTACATTAGTGTCTCTTTACATACATTTAATTCAGGGCCTATATTAAAAAAAAAAAAAAAAACATTAAGGTAGGGCTGCCCTCTAATTTGTTCTCATCATTTCACAGGAAAATATGCTAAAGGTTAGAGAAACCAGTGATTTCTCACAGATGACAAAATTTGTACAGGCGAAACTTACTTGAGAATTAACTTTCCCACTTTGTAACAGCCATGATGGTGGTTTTCTGGGTTAAATGTTTCTTGAAACATTAGGTTTATTGTTTATCCGTAATGGTCCAATAGACACATGGGGCTTAGAAAATAGTAACAAATACTATTCACTAATTTAGTATAAAGAGGCAAGGTGAAAAGTGTGCTTGTCAGCTGTTTTTGTGTTCTCCCACATTACTTGCTGACCCACAGAGTTAATGAGGACAGAGAAGTCTACCAAACCCCTTTTGTTAAGGTCTAATGTAAAGTTGAGATGTTTTCTTCTGAACATTGACAAATTGCTCTAAACTCTTGAGTCCATCCAACATCCTTATTTCTAGAACACATTAGGTCTTTTGCTTCCAAATAATTTAGCCTATAAAAATAATAATGGTCCAGCTAATAATTGGGGATATGAGTCTTGCAAAGACTATAGAAGTAATGGATTTAAGAAGAAAAAAAACACTATGTACAAGAAGAAAAAGATGTAATTTAAAGAACTGGTAAGAATATTAAAACTAAATTTTAGTATACAGTAATATTCTAATTAGGACTCTGTTTTTATGTGATGCCAAAGACAATTGAAGGTAGCATAAAATAATGAATTGATTTTTAAATGTCTACTGCTAAGAAAAATAATTATATTTACCTATGACATAACTTACTCACATACTGCATAATAGCAACAAAATCAAATTATATTCATAAATCAATATTGACAGACAAAAGGAGCTTGAAAAAAATAGTGTATGAGGAGGTAATGGGTGTTAATCATTTGTGAGACCATATTGCTGTTCTCAAAACAGATGCAAATGAGTATGCTGTAAATAAGTGTGTGTTCTGGGTATGATTGGAATTCTTGTTTAAAACTATTAATAATTCATAGTGAAAATATTCATACTCAAATGAAATTATTTCTTCTCTTTATATTTTTCACCTAAAATTAGGTCTATTTATCTAGCATTGTTATTAGACACACCACTGAAAATACACAGAAAGTGCTTTTTTTCCCCCCACCGGAGAACAGCATATAAAACTAGCAATAACATTCATGATGCCAAAGCACAGACCTTGGATGTTTATTGTAATAAAAAGCTGAGAATAAACAGTATATTAGTTACATTTTTGATGCTATGACAAAACAGCTTAAACAGGAAGGAAAGATTTATTTTGATTCATGATCCCAGATAGAGGTAGAGTCCATAATCATGGTGAAGGAATAGAAAGGAAGGCATGGAAACAGGAATATGAAGTCCCCATGGCAGTGAGGCAGCATAGAGATCATATTTCATTCACACATGGGAAGCCAAGCAAGAGAAGCGAAGTGGAGTAGGGTTAAGAACTATCAAAGTTCACCCTCAGTGACGAACTTCTTCTAGCAAGGCTCCACCTCCCCAGAGTTTCATAAACTGCCCAAACAGCAACACCAGCAGGTGACCAAGTGTTCAAACGCATGAGTCTATGCCAGACCTGGAAGAGTTTTATTTGTAAGAAGATGTGAAGAATGAATATTTTAAGTAGCCTGGACAGCTGGAGCAGGCTTTATTTAGCCTGAGATGTCCAGCTATAATGAAATCAGGGTAGGAGATCCAGCAACACAGTGACCAGAGTTCCAGAGAATGCAGATCTATGGTGATATTTTATTTGTGCTGAAATGTGATTTTATTGGTATGTTAATAAATAAAGTTGCCTGGGGATCAGAGGTCATAGCCATTAAGCAGAAGTCTGGCAGTGGTAGCACACGCCCTTAATCAGATCACATGGCAGGCAGAGACATGTGTTTAAGGACACAGCCAGCATGGTGACACACACCTTTAATCCAAGTACCAACCATAGAGACCTGGAGGTCTGTATAGGCAGGCAGCGACAAGGAAATCATGTGGCTGGGTTTAGAACCAATGAGAAGGCAGAACAGAAAGTCAATAAAAAGACAGGACACAGGAAGAAGGTCTCTTTCTCAGGGGAAGGACAGCAGCGGCAGCGAGGGCTAAGAAGGTGGTCTTAGCTTTTGGCTACTGATCTCTGGGCTTTTAACTCTGCATTTGGCTCTGTGTTTCTTATTTGATAAGGCCATTTAGAATTACATCTACACAGATCATATGTTTTAAGCTGGGGTGTTTGTCGCTAAGGAGAGAAAAATGAAGTGGGATTTCATGAAAGGCAGAATGGAGAAGTTAGCTGATTCCACTAAACAAGCTCATTTTGAAACTGCAGCCTGTGGTCTCTTTTGCAACCTCCAGGTGGGTGGCATCAGGGTTAGAGGCTCTCCTCCTACAATCTGCAAGCAGCTGGCTTCCTGGAACTCTGAGCTCAGCTGGGAACCCTGGTTCTGTGTGTGTGTGTGTGTGTGTGTGTGTGTGTGTGTGTGTGTGTGTGTGTGTGCCTGTGTGTGTGTGCCTGTGTAGGAAGGGTGTCCTTTACCATTCACTCACAAGCAGGTAGAGGGAAAGAGCAAAAGTTATTAAAAATAGACTTAAAAGCACCAACTTCAGAACATTCCCTAACATCAATTTGGCTGGTACAGAACACTTTGCTTTTCTCTCCACCTGAACAGTCCAGGGGGCAGAGTCATTGCTTTATCCTTTGCTAACCTTTCAGATTTGCTCATCACTTCTGATGACGGACTGCAGTATTAATGTACCCTTCTTTTATTTGGTGTCCCGGCACTACCATCAACTACAAATTTCTGCACGAAGAGACACTCAAGCCATTGTTCTTTCTGAATGAAAGCTCAGCATTTGTATAAATTGGACTTCCAAGCAGAAGCCATTTACAGATATATTTTAAAATGTACTTAATGACGCACATGTAATGTTACTTTCCTGTAGCTATCTCAATGGCAAATGGCAAAACAGGACAGGACAACTATATTCAGAAAGGTATAAAGTTATCCTCCATATCTCTGGTTCCTAACTATGTAACTTTTCTCAGTTACTTCTCTGTTGTGCGTCCCTGTGGATGTGTTAGGCCTGTGGATGTGTGGCCTGTGGATGTGTGCTGTGGGATGGTGTGTATGTCAAATTGCTCTGATTGGTCAATAAATAAAACACTGATTGGCCAGTGGCCAGGCAGGAAGTATAGACGGGACTAACAGTGAGGAGAATTGAGAGAACAGGAAGGCGGAGGGAGACACTGCCAGCCGCTGCCTTGACAGGCAGCATGTGAAGATGCCAGTAAGCCACGAGCCATGTGGCAAGGTATAGATTAATAGAAATCACTTGATTTAAGATATAAGAACAGTTAGCAAGAAGCCTGCCACAGTCACACAGTTTGTAAGCAATATAAGTCTCTGTGTTTACTTGGTTGGGTCTGAGCGGCTGTGGGACTGGTGGGTGACAGAGATTTGTCCTGACTATGGGCCAGGCAGAAAAACTCTAGCTACAGATGTGTGGCATCAACATAGTCACATACCTGTTGCATGAAACATCTAGTTCCTTGAGGAAAGAGGTTCAATAATATTCTCTCTCTCTCTCTCTCTCTCTCTCTCTCTCTCTCTCTCTCTCTCCTTCCCTCCCTCCCTCCCCTCCCTGTCTCTCTCTCTCTCTGCTTCTTCATGTGGTGTAAATACATGTTTGTGTGTGTATACACATGTGTATGCAGATGTGTGTGTGTACTTGAGTTTAGAGGCCAGAGGTTAGTGTGTCTTTTTTGTTCTCTGTCTTATATTTGAGGCAAGGTCTCTCAATGAACCTGGAGCTCACTGATTCAGCTAGGCGGGGTGGTCAGCAGGCCACAGTGATCCTTCTGTTGCTGACTTCCCAGTGATGTTATTATAAGTGCATATCCCCAAACTCAGATTTTATGTGGGTGCTGGGCAACCAGACTCAGATCCCTATACTTGTGCAGCAAATAGTTTATTGGTAAAGCCACCTTCTGAGCCCCTGAAAGATACTCTAATGTAGACAAATGAGCCCCTCCATTTCTTATTAGGGCTCAGACACATAAAATGCCTTCAATAACCAATTACTTTAAATATTTTGAATTGATTCCACACTGCTAGCATTGGAATAAAGTAATTTGTAGTTTTTTTGCCCCAGAGATTTATTAATCAAGAGTCTGGTGGTTCATTTGAAAGGGAGTGTTGTTTGCTACCTCATGTGCAGGAAAAGCTAAGGACAAGAGATGCTCCTCTTCTACGATTTGACATTAGCTAGAAAATGGAGATAGCATTCTGTGTATGACTTAAATGACCATGATCTTGATAAATCCAACCTTGACTTAATTCTAAAAGATGTGCTGCTGACTCCCCATAGGAGTCCTTGCCTTGGAGGAGGTGGGAATGGGGGGTGGTATGGGGGGAAGGCTGGGGGGAGGAGGAGGGAGCAGAGGAGCATCTGTGGTTGGTATGTATAATGAACAGAAAATTTCTTAATTATGAAAATAAAAATAAATTTCCAGAGTGGGACAAAAAAAAAATGTGTTGGGTCTTGTGATGCTTGGTGAAGGAGGAGAAGTGAAGTTGATCTCAGCTTCCTCAGAGTAGGTACCAGCTGCTGATGGCAGTGTGGCCGGCCAGACCCAGGAGTGGAGCACAGGGCATAGGACCCATCACAGGAAGGAAAGCCTCAGCTTTCCACCGTATTCTCTAGACGAATCCTTTTATTTTGCTTCAGACGTCTTCAAAAACACTACACTATAAACAGCTTAAATTTTAATGTTAGAACCTTGATTAAAATAACATGATTCCATCTGCAGTGAGCTTGAGTACCTTTACAGAAATGAGACATGATGAAGGAGGCACACTTAGTACATGTTTTTTAGTTACAAGTGTCATTTATTTAAAAATCAGAATGTAAATTTTAAAAAAGATATTTTAAGTATTAGAGTGGAAATTTGTGATGATACATTGTGTATCCTAATAAACTTGACTGGGGATTGGGAGGACAGAGCCAGCCACTAGATTAGACATAGAGGCCGGGCAGTGGTGGCACACACCTTTAATTGCAGTACTGGGAAGCACACACGCCTTTAATCCCAGGAAGTGACGGCAGGGCAGAGAAAGGTGAATCAGGCGTGAAGAAGCAGAAACTAAAGCAGTTCAGCTGAGACCCTTTCGGGTGAGGACTCAGAAGACTTCCAGTCTGAGGAGTCATGGAAACTGGATCGGCTGGGCGAGGAGCTGGCGAGGTAAGGTTGGCTGCGGCTTGCTCTGCTTCTCTGATCTTTCAGCTTTCACTCCAATATCTGGCTCCAGATTTTTTATTAAAAGACCACCTAAGATTCAATCAACAGAAATTTTCAAAAAATATTTTGTGTGTACACTACATATAAATCTATAAAAAGATAGGAATAGTCAGGGGAAAACAAATGTAACAACTTTCATTGTAGGATTACAGTTATTCTTCTCGTTTTGTTTTTCTTTAGACCAAAGACAGCTTGAGAAATCTTTTGACAGCTTGCTTTGACTTTAAAAACTGCACCATCTTTTTTAGGTACTCACACTGTTACAAGAAATTTGGGGGCACTGCACTTGGGGTGTGACATTTTACCAGGAAAATTGAAGTTCTCTCTCAGGCATCTTAGTCTGTTCATAAAATAATTTAAGAACTGGCTCATAAGAAAATTCAAGGACAATTTTATTAGAAATTAAAGGTAAAATAACAGGACAGGCAAGGTGGAAATTTCAGCAGTTGCCAAAATGATGACGATGGAGAAGAACAGAGCAAGTCACTCCATTTATAAGCAGCCCCACGGCAAGGTCAGAGAGGAGGCTCGGAGGAAGACAAACGTGGCTGGCTTTGACCAGGATCTGAAAGATAGAGAAAGAAGGAAAAGGAAAAAAATGTACTTTTCTCGATAATTCAGAAAAGTAGGCTAGCCTCAGCAAAGCGGCATTATCATGGCTCATAAGTAATTATACTGAGAATGGTATTTCTAAGAAAGAAAAAATGCATTATCCCTTTAAAGGGATAATTATTTCTCCCCACCCATTAACATGGCTTATGGTGAATTAGCCTTCCCAAGGCATAATCTTTCAGCCAGAAGATTGACATTCCTAGCTGGATTAAGTCCTCTTTTTCTTTCTAGGTGAACAGCCAAATCATATTTATTCTAATATAATTTAGTTTTTCTCTTACTCATTTTTCACAGTTCAGCATTCATATTGGAAGTGATAATTTGAAAATATTACAAGCATAGTATTTTGAAAATAGTTTATATATATATGATAGTATATATATATATAAAACTAGTAAATTCCTCTGACTTTTTCCCTTTCATTAAAAACAGAATTTTTTGCTCATATATTATATTGTGATTACAGTTTCCCCTCCTGCTGTTCCTCGCAATTCCTACTCACCTCCCTTCCTATCTGGATCTGCCCCATTTCTGTGTCTCATTAGAAAACAAGCAGGCTCCTAAGGGATAACAGTCAAATATAATATAATATAATAAATATAATATAATATAATATAATAATATAATATAATAAAATGAAAACTAACATGGTGGATTATAAAAAGTAAACAAAAAGAAGGAAAAAGCCCAGCAAAAGGTATAGCAGGTTATTGAACTATAGTTATGCCATCTCATTAAAGTATTCCTAAGAATACTCTAAGTGCTAAAACTATCTTGGGTATAACTGGCCTCTGGTCTCTTAGAGAAGCCATAAATTACTGAAGCACACATGTCCCTAGATCTGCCCTAAATTCCTATACAATGTGACCTCCCAAGCTAAGGTTAACTGCCTAAACATTTAACTGTTATCTGTTTGCTTCTGTAAGCAATGCCTGCTTTGCTTTACATGTCCAGAGCTGCCTTTCTGTATAAGTCAAAAATGAACTTTGGCCTTAAAAACTTAGCCAACTGGAAGCCAAGGCTTTTTCCACTAATCTACTTGAGACAGTCCTACTGATGATAAATAAATACTCCATTCAACTTACTTAGCCCTATTAGAGTTTTTTGTTTGTTTGTTTGTTTGTTTTTTAATCTTCAGGTACCCAATAACAAAGGTACAGGAGGCAGATATAGATACAGAGATCCACTCATCTTCATACTCAGGATTCACTCATGTTTTAGGGAGATAGAAGTTATATTCTTTTTCTCTTCCAGGAGGAAATTGCTTTGCCCCACTTGCCCTCAATACACTAAATGAAGCTCTACTGCTTCTGAATGGCTGTTCATTTAGTTGCATGGAGTTTGGGAACAGACACGTGTTTGAGTGGTTTATTAAACCAACTGTGTGATGTTTTAATTTGTGAATTAATTAGAATAAAGTTATTTTATTTTTTTAAAAAAGCCTCCAATTAAGCCCAGACATCCTTGAGAAGCTAATACAGTATTATTCTCTCTGAGAAAGGAACCTTAACATCATTTAAGAGATAGGCTGAAATTATTGCATAAATATAATCCATTTCCTCTGTGAAACTGAGGGATCTATTTCCAAAAGTTGTTTATCAGAAGGAATTAGTGTCTTGACAGGAGTTTCTGCCATACCCTCCAGTAGAACTTTCAGGCAGAGCTGAGGAACCAGAGCTATCTGTTGGCATCTCTTGTTTCAGAAACAAAGACACTTCCTGCTTCTAGCCAAGGACAATAATGGCACTCTGTACTCTGGTCTCTTTCACCTAAACTGTCTAGGAGTTTTCTATCTCCTTTCTTCATCAACTATAGTAAAGGAGAATGTGGAAATAACATAATCAGTTCCTATTATAACAATTATAACAAGAGAAATAACAGGGCCACAATAATTCACTATCCAGGAGGAAACAATAGTAATTTCTGGCTAGAGGATATCAAAAATAGAACCAAGCCCCATAGAATATGCTCACACCCAAGTGCATAGAGGCAACACTGGTTAGACTCCATATATAAATCCCACTTCTCCACTCCAATTTCTCCTAAACACCCACAACACATCTCCTTCCCAACATCTCTCTCTCTCTCTCTCTCTCAAAAAAACCATACATATATATATATATATATATTAAAGTTTAAAAGAATGAAAAATGTTTTTAAAATACTTTTCGCTTTTCACATAATAAATGACAAATAAATTGAAATAAATGTAGGACTGTTTTGCAAATGTAGTTTATTAATGCTAGCAATATTTTTAATACACTGAGTAGCGAAGATGCTTCAGGTAGCCTTTTCTGAATGATAATTAATGAATAATTAATATTAGCAATCATATTTAAGTTTACTGTCATAGTTCATTAATATAATCCATTTGCCACATCAGCATTTATATTATATTTAAATACAAGGATAGGTAGTATACTATAAACTATTTGGAACATTACTTGAGAAATTAAATGGTGAAATTCAGAAGTTTTGTTTTAAAAATGCATTCTTACAAATGTAACCTGACAGCATATATAGCATAATGATCAGGTAATGAAATCAGGAAGAAGAAAGCCTGGAACAAAAGAGGGAGCTGTTTAAAGACTGAGTTTTTCTAGTTCTATTATTAAGTTATTATTTATATTTTCCATTCTAACAATGACATTACTACTTTACCATAAAACATTTATAAAGAAATATCTAGGAAAACACTGATAGAAAATACAATTCCAAAGACCCATTTTATTCTTGTCTTAACATTAAAAATAATTACTGTCCATTCATCTTTTAATTTTCAAATAATGTCTAGAGATATACCTGTATACACACACACATACACACACACACACACACAGAGAGCGAGAGAGCGAGAGAGAGAGAGAGAGCGAGAGAGAGAGAGAGAGAGAGAGAGAGAGAGAGAGAGAGATCTGTATGTGAATGACAAATTTGGATGAAGAGAAAAGTTACAGAACACATTCTGTTCTATAACATTTTAAGAATTAATAATTTAGCCAGGTGACAGTGGCACATATTTAATCCCATAATCCCAGCACTCAGCACTCAGAAGGCAGAGGCAGGCAGATCTCTGTGAGTTCGAGGCTAGCCTGGTCTACAGAGCGAGATCCAGGACAGGCACCAAAACTACGGGGAGAAAGCCTGTCTCAGAAAAAAAAAAAAAGAGTTAATAATTTGTTAACAAGAATTGAAGAAAATTTCTTTTTAAAACTTTGAGTGAGTATGAATGTTGTGTATATGTGTATGTATGTGTGTGACAGCATGTGTGAAGCTGCATGGCAGATGTATGAAGGTCAGAGAACAATTTCAGGTGGCAGTTTGTAGACAATTGTAGACGAATTTCTAAACAGTCTTATTAAATAAGAAACACAGAGCCAAATACAGAGTTAAAAGCCCAAGAAATCAGAGCACTAGCAAAGAGCCAAGACTACCTTTAGCTTACCACTCGCTGCCGTCACTTCCTCTGAGAGTTTCTTCCTGTCTGACTTGTCTTTTTATTGCCTTTCTGTTCTGCCTTCTCATTGGCTCTAAACCCAACCACATGACCTCCTTGTCACTGCCTGTCTATACAGACCTCCAGGTCTCTATGGTTGGTACTGGGATTAAAGGTTCGTGTCACCACGGTCGGCTGTGTCCTTGACCACACAGAGACTCTGACTGCCATGTGATGGATTAAGGGCGTCGGCTACCACCACCTGACTTCTGTTCCTGACTTGCTAATGACCTCTGATCTCCAGGCAAACTTTATTTATTAACATACAAATAAAATCACATTTCAGCACAATTAAAATATCACCACAGCAGTTTTCATCTCCCACCTTGTTTGACACAGGATCCCTTTGTTGTTCCCCTCTGCATATGTTAACTGGCCTTCGGGCTTCCAGAGACTGCTGTCTTCACCTCCCATCTCTCAATGACTAGCAGCAATGGGGTTTCAGATGAGTGCTACTCATCCAGCCGCACATGATTCTGGGGATCTGAACTCCTGTTGTCTTGACTGCACAAGCAAACGCTTTCCTCATTGATTGAGCCTCCTCTCTAGGCTCAAGCACAGTCTTTAACCATCCCAGCCATCTTGGCCTCTCCTCTTTCTAATAGTAGTTTTGCACCAATCTGGAATGACACTCTTGTCTAATTTCATGCACTTGTCTTGCTCCTCCAGTTTACACTTGAATGCCTCCATCTCCACAATTCCTGTGGTTTACAGACTGGACAAGGGATGCACTGACAGGAGTTTTAGGAAGCAGCTTATTTTTATCCCAATTCAAGCCACAGAGGATTTAAGGAGCCTTTAAAAATAAAAGGGGATCTCTGCTTCCAGATCCCTCAGTCATTGGATGGGGTTTCTAGCACGACAATTAGGGTGTTTGGCCATCCCATCACCAGAGTGGGTCAGTTCGGGCTGTCTCTCGACCATTGCCAGCAGTCTATTGTGGGGGTATCTTTGTGGATTTCTATGGGCCTCTCTAGCACTTTGCTTCTTCCTGTTCTCATGTGGTCTTCATTTATCATGGTCTCCTATTCCTTGTTCTCCCTCTCTGTTCTTGATCCAGCTGGGGTCTCCCGCTCCCCCAAGCTCTCTTTCCCTCGACCCTCGCCCTTCATTTCCCCCAATTATGTCCAGGCTGTTCATGAAGATCTCATCCATCTCTCCATCATTGGGTGGTCCCTGTGTCTTTCTTGGGGTCCTGTTTTCCAGGTAGCCTCCCTGGTGATGTGAGTAGCAGTCCAGTCATCCTTGCTCCACATCTAGTATCCTCCTATGAATGAGTAAATACCATGTTTGTCTTTCTGAGTCTGGGTTACCTCACTCAGGATGATTTTTTTGTAGATCCATCCATTTACCTGCAAACCTCATGATGTCACTGTTTTTCTCTACTGAGTAGTATTCCATTGTGTATATGTACCACATTTTATTTATCCATTCTTCAGTTGAAGGGCATCAGGTTGTTTCCAGGTTCTGGCTATTACAAACAATGCTGATATGAACATAGCTGAGCAAGTGCTCTTGTGGTATGATTGAGCATTCGGCTAGGCCCCTGGTAGAGCTCCAGGAGTCCAATTGGTGAGAAAGAGGAGGGTCTATAT
>CABHPQ010150171.1:0-16533 GCA_902168405.1 Peromyscus aztecus
TCTTCTCTTCTCTTCTCTTCTCTTCTCTTCTCTTCTCTTCTCTTCTCTTCTCCTCTCCTCTCCTCTCCTCTCCTCTCCTCCCCTCTCCTCTCCTCCCCTCTCCTCCTCTCCTCTTTCCTCTCCTCTTCCCCTCTCCTCTCCTCCCTTCTCCGCTCCTCTTCTCACCCAGCCTCCTGGCATCAATGTCTCCTCATACTGAAGTTACTATATGTGTTTACTGGTAATTAGAGGGTCTATTTTTTGGGGAGTGCCCTAGTATTGATAACTGAGTACTTCCTCAACAAATAAAAATTTGTTGATGCCTTAGTACCTTGGTAACTCTTTCAGTGGCTAAATGGGTTTTGAGGTTCATAATGGAACCTGATACTTCTGCACTACCAGAGGGATCAGATAAGAGTGAAATAACCCCCACATATAAAATCTCCATTTTCTTATAAGACACACATAATTTTGCAGGCATTATTAAGAAAAAATATTAAAGATCTGGCAATTTCTCAGCCAATTCGTAGTGCAGAATGATGAAACAGGCTCTAAGTATGGGGCTAAGCAACCCTTAATACATGGAGTATAATTGGGAACTAAGAACCTCACTACCCATTTTAGCAGAGCTCGTGCAGAGACAGGTTATATCAACATAAGCCATGTCAGCAGAGACTAACAGAAACAGAGAAACCAGATGCAGACATAGCTATCCTTTAAAGAAAGAGGACCCCATGAGGATGCTATGGTCATTAAGGTTCTAGTTCCTACAACAGGCCTAGAAAAAGAGCTTTTTTTCCCCCTCACTGCCAAGTGTAGGATTATCTTTCTGGTTTTAGAGGTCCTGGATGAGCCCATCCTTCGCTCTACAGGAGGACCAGAATTAATAGAAATGTGAGTGGAGTCATTGCAAGAGAGCAGAAGCACAGGAAAGAAATTTGCCAAACTGTAGGGGTGACATGACTATTCCAATAGCTGGCAGGGCTAAGGATGGAGCCAGAGGATTACTCCAACATCTAAGGCAATATGACCAAGGACAGAAGGCAGCAGAGCTCATGTTCTGGCTTAAAAGATACAGAATCCTGAACCCATACTTGCCTCAGATACCAAGCTTCAGAGGAAGCTGGGTCCTGTAATCTTCAGCCAGGCAACCCTATGCCACTGAGACACAGTGAATCTCTTACCAAAATAGGGAGGCAAAAATGGAAACTTGAAGGAAACGACATCCCAAACAATTTCCAATATGGATCACTAGTTCATAAGTTTTATCAAAGCTGTGTGGTGAGCTAGCTTTGAATTTGAATCTTCCACCTTCCATTTGCCCTCTTATCCAGCCCTTCCAGAAGTATACTATACTGCTTAGTTATTTTTCTTACTCTGTAGAACAGGGACAGAAGGATGAATTCCTGCTCTTAATCTATAATAGTCATCCAAATGTCCAAATGACTTTTTCTTGGGTGTTCCTAGAGCAATAACACAAAACATTGTTGGAAGACTAATGGAATCATGGTTTTAACTTGTATAATTTACTTCTTTGTGCTGTTTGATAGTGTTTAAATAAACATATAGGAAGTGTCACCTATTTTTTTCTTCCACCATGAATCCTTTGTTATCTGCTAATAAATTCTAGTTTGATGGTTTGGAATTAAATCTCTAGCTCAGAATGGATCATGACAGTACAAGCCAATCATTGCATCATCCCCCCCCACCCCCACACACATACCAAACATACAGTGAATGGTTGAATAACAGGAGAAATCAAGATCCTATTGACTGGATATTTTTCTTTCCAAATTAAACCTGAAAAGTTGCTTATACTATTAAATTTGGTCAAACAAATGGAAGAATAGGCTAAAGGCTTACACACTATAAAATTAGCAATTTCAAATGACAATAGCAATCAGACTTTGAAGGTGAACATTGGCTAGCAAAGAAAAATTGAAAGTTCCTATGTCAGTGACTTTGTGTTACTGTAGCAAACATCTAAGAGAAAACATGTCAAGGTGGATGGGCTTGTTTGGGCTCCAACGTTTCAAAAGTCACAGTCTCTGGTGGGGACTGAGCACCACAGTGACATAACTGTGTGGGAGAGGAAGTTGTCCAACTCTTGGAGGACAGGAAGGAGAGATATGCCTTTGCCACCAGGCTTCCTCCTTCCTCATTTACCCTGGTTCTGCCACATTTAGGGCAAGTCTTCCCTACTTACTTCAGTGTCTCTGAAAGCACACTAGCAGACATAGCCAGAGGTGTGATCTACTAATATCCTAGGAATCTCTCCATTTAAGCAAGTTAACAAAGAACATGAGACACCACAAACTAGTACGTTGGGACAAGACAACCCACTGAGCCAGCTGCATCAAAGGGGTAAATTCTGGACCGAGAATGGTTGTTTGAGACAGATGAAGAAGGTTAAGAGGTTCTGGAAGCTTCTGTTAGACCATATGAAAGAGAGAGATCAGATAACACCTAGAAAGTTCCTGCTAGATGACTCACAGAGAAGTGTAAGCTGTCTACTTTCTAAAATTTAAAGGCAAGTAAGACTGCGAGATTAGTCAGGGTGGCGGGGTAATGACTGCATGCTTTAGAAGTGAATACAGAGCTTGGTGTAACCAAACAAAAAGACACTCACAGGGAGAGAGGGGTGGAGAAAAGTAGGTAGTAGGACACAGGTGCTCTGAAGGGGAAAATAGGAAAAATGGAGGATTTTAACTGGGGAAGGGGAGAAAGAGTAATACAGAGAGAGAGGAGGGGATGAAGGATAAATGATATTAAGGATATTTGAACAGGCCATAGGGAAACATATTTTTATGTTTAGCTAAAAATGCATACATTGTGTGTTTGGTGTGTGTGTTTAGTTTAAATAAAGTTATGTGACTTGAGGTAATAATGTGCCCCCAAAAGAGACATAGATATAAAACCTGTGAGTCTATTTATTATTGCTCCTTGGTATATCTGTTTAAGGCTGACTGCTTGGAACTGGATAACCCATAAAGGGCTTATGCCTGGAAAAGATTGCGTCTCCCTCTCTCAAGCAACCAACAATTGTCCAGGGGTCTTCGCCTAGTGGTGGGACCTTGTGAGATTTTCCTTGTCCACATGGGGATGTCAACTGGTATTGTCAGTATTCAGGTCTTATGTAGGTGACCATATTTTTGCAGTTTCGCTGGTACAGCTTTGCTGTCATATACAAGCAGACTTTCTGGTCTCATGGCTCTTACAATCTTTCTATCCCCTCTGTCATGATGTTCCCTGAGCTTTAAGTGTAGGGGTTGTATTGTAGACATACCACATGGTCAATTGTTCTCTGTGTTCTGACCAATTTGGGATTTCTGTCATGGTCTCTCTGTTGCAAAAAAAGAAACTTCTTTGAGGAGGGGTGAGAGCTACATTTAATTGTGGGTAGTAGAAGAATAAGTCTTTAAAAAGAAGTTAGAAATTATGCTAGTTTAGGAAACTGACATGACAGGTGCTTTTCTAGGGCCTGTGGCCTTAACAGCCAGTTAGTTCGCTAGGTTTATAGTACCCAGAATGAACTGCTTCCAATAGAGTAGGTCTTAAGTCCAATTAGAGAACTGAAGGTTACGCCCAATATATAAGTGCCACTGTTGCCCCTTTGAAGATATCTTTCTGTGCTGGCCATTGTTATTGTCTGTAGGCTTTATAGCCAGGTTGAATTATTGTTTGCTTTTCCTTCCTTGGAAGATTGCAAAGCACCTTAGATACTGTAAGAGCTAGGCCTTACGTGATACACTTCTTCTAAAAGTCATCTAATAAAAGCCTAGTGCCAGACATGGGAAATTTCTTTTGGAGATGATGGTCAGGGAAGTCCGAGGTACTTCCCAAACAATATGAGCTTCTCTTTGCTTTTGGTTGCCTTCTATAACTTGAAGGTAAGATGTTATTATTAGAGACAGCACGCACTTCAGACACAGGACCTGAAGGAGTTGAGTTGTAACACACTTGGAATTCTCCTCCCTTGTTACTCTCAAAGTATACAAAGGTGCTATGGAAGTTTTCAAGAGAGAAAAGGAACAATAGTCCTACTCAGATGTAAAGCCTATGAATTACAACAATGGACACCATGACACCATTTCCACAAGCAGGCAACAGTGGCACTTATATTTTGGTGGTAATCAAGAGCCATTCAATTGGACTAAAGGCTCAGCCAATAGGAAGGGATTCATGTCTAGTACCATACATTTAGACAACTAACTATGGCTGGTAATGTCATAGTCCCTAAAGGAGAGTCTACTGCTCTCATTCTCCTACACTAGTATACTTTCTAACTGCATGCTGAATACTTCTCCCTATAACCAGAGATAAGCATAGTTCTCAGCCCTCATCAAGGAAGCTTCTTTTTGCAGCAAACACACACCATTACAAAAAGGCATAATTGGTCAAAATTCAGAGAACAATTGACCATAGGATACTCAAAATAAACTGCTGCATTTACAATAAAAAATCCCTACACCAAAGGATCAGGAGATATCACAGAGGAGGGGGCAGAAAGATTACAAGAGCCAGAAGACCAGCACATTTGCTGCAAGATAGTGTCTTAATACATGACAAGGAAGCTGCACCCATGAATATCAGTTGATATGCCACTGTGATGGGGGAAACCTCACAAGGCCTTTTCCCTGATTAAGAGATGAATGCAATGGCTGCTGAGAAATGAAGAATCAGTCTTTTCCAGGGCTGAGCCAGAAATAAATTTTTTGATCCAAAGTAGCCAGCCTTACACTTACACTTACACACACACACACACACACACACACACACCACGAATCTTAAAAGGTCTTAATAATAAAATCAAACCTGGAGCCAGGTATTGTGGTGAACGCTGAAAGATCAGAGAAACAGAACAAGCCACAGCCCACCTTACCTTGCCAATTCCTCAGCTGATCCTGTTTCCTCAGACTGGAAGCCTCTGTATCTTCATCTGAATGGTTCTCAGTTGAACTGTGCTGCTCAAAGCCTGAAAGCTTAACCAGGCTCTAGTTCCTGGTCCTCACACCTTATATACCTTTCTGCTTCCTGCCATCACTTTCTGGGATTAAGGCATGTGTCATCATGCCTGGCTGTTTCCAGTGTGGCTTTGAACTCACAGAGATCCAGACAGATCTCTGCCTCCAGAATGCTAGGATTAAAGGTGTGTGTGCCACCATTTTCTCGCCTCTATGTCTGTCTAGTGGCTGTTCTGTTCTCTGACCCCAGATAAGTTTGTTAGGGTGCACAATATTTTGGGGAACACAATATCACCATACACACACACACACACACACACACACACACACACACACTTGTGAGTACATGCGAGAAAGTGTGTGTGTGTGTGTGTGTGTGTGTGTGTGTGTGTGTGTGTAAGCAACATTAAAGGGATTTGGCAGTTTTTATTAATGTACATGTGTGTATGTATATCAATAATAATTTTAAATGAAGAGGCTACAGATTCAAAAGAGTGGAGTGAGCATAGGAAGAGTTGGAAGGGAAGAAGGAGGAGTAGAAAAGATATTACTACAGTACTCATGTATGAAATTCTCAAACACACACACACACACACACACACACACACACACACATGAAACTGGGAGGGAGATGTGTTGGGCTGATATGGAGGAGGACAGATGGGGAAGTGGGGTGAACATGGTCATATTTCATTGCATATATGTATGAAATTCTCAGGAATAAAGGAAGATTGCCAAAACAAACAGGAGATTGACAATTCCCATCCAAAAATAAATTTCAAAAGCAGAATTGGTTTTGTAACTCAGGTGCTAAGAAAGGACATCATGTATTTCAACTAATAGAGAGTGGCAAAATCTTCTTTTTTCAGCTGGCATCTTACTATGCAGCCTGCTCTGGCCTCAAACTTATTATCCTCCTGCTTTGGTCTTGTAATTCCTGCATTTTCAAACATATACATGCTCAGTGAGATGGAAATTTAGGAAGACCCATCTCTGTTGAAATCATCGAGGGAAACATCAAACTACATAAACCTATTCTACCCCAAATCCCCTCTCATCTGTTCTTGTGCCACTGTCTCCTGACTTTGAACTTCATTTATCACTTTTGCCTTTGGCTTCAGGGCACAGATGTGTGTATCGGCACATCAGCACTTCCTAAACTTTGTTCATTTGTCATCTTTAAGTCTTTCGTTTTTACTTATTTATTGTCTTTGTTTTGTAACCTTACAACTTAATACTCAGTCTGGACAGAGATCAATGCAGACACCATCTTGGTCTGGTTTGATTTAGGCCTAATGAAGGGGAGATTCAACAGAGGATCAGCAGGTAGAGACTGTTAAGAGTGTTGTTCAACCTTTATTTTTCATTGAAGGGAAGCATCAGGAAAAGCCAGCTTGCTAACCAATAGAAGAACAAATGACTTTCTCAGGACCATGCTGAAGAGGTGGCTGTTTATTGAGATCCTTAACCTTGGTTAGATATTTGCAGTGATGGACTGAATAGAATGTTTTCTTTCCCTGATTACATTAGTTGAGACAATACCAGAGGCCCAATTCTCTACTTGGCACCTGGGCCTATCATTCTGTCTTGTTCTACTTGTCAAACAAGTTTGAAACTGTCACCAGCATCCTGACCAATTCACCCTGCCATGTCTTCCTCGGCCCAGACATCTGGAGAGTTGAGGCTCTGCCGTCAAAACTCAAATTTTTATTCTCCCTCAGTCCCAGCAATGCATGGCCCTGGTTAAAAGGAAAAGATAAAAACCCCACAAATATTGGATACACGATCATCCAATCTATGAACTCTCAATTCACAGTCACTTTTCATTTTCTGCTTCAAAAAGTGATTATGTGTTCTGCTTGGGGTGACCCCTGTGCTCTGAACTGACCTTTTGGACCATGTTATGTGGCTTAACTCCCTCAAGCCTTCCCTGTGCTCCCCCTAGCATCACTAAATCATCTTCATTCTCTTTGCCAGTATTCTCAATTATATTTTCATGCCTTCTGCCTCAGCTCCCGTTCCTCCTTTGTATGTACTTCCATTCTCTAACACCCCTAACACATCCTATACGGCAATTTTTCCTCATGGTGGCAGAGGAGAGACAGATGAGCTATTGCAAAACTTCTTTTCAAGACTCACAATTACATTTCAACAACAAAAAAATTTATTGATTGCTAGACACTGTCCCAGGTTCTGATGATAAAGTGATCAAAAAAAGACAATTCTTTCCCCATAGGAGATCACAATCCTATGCAAAACCAGAAAGATGCATAAACATGTATTTACAACACAATGGGGGAAAACTCTACAGAAGAGACATCCATAAAAATTACAAGAATATCAATGATGGGAAAATACAGCTTTTGTACAGGTGAAAAAAGTCTAATCTAGTCCCAGTAATTAAATAGTTGTTTGTTTTTTTCAATATGCTCAAAGAATTTATATTAAACTGAAAAACAGCAGAGAGTAGACCTATCCTCTCTGATCTGTTTTATATGTAAGGACACATACTCCAAAAGGTCAACGTGAAGTCACGGCTCAGAATGTATGTTGACCAGAAAAACTGACAGCAATTGGTAGATAGATGAACAGAACATTGGTAGCTGCATCAATGATAGCGTGTCCTTCCTCTTCTGTATGAAACTGGGTGGTCTTGACTTCTTCATCGTATTGGAAACATGTTGTTAGGAAAACATAGTCTCTAAGATCATTCTAGTAGGTGAAGAATTATGATATTGCTTAAGTTTGGATGTTGAATAGGTTTCTTAGTCCCATATATTAAAGGCTTGGACCCCATGGTAGTACTACTGGTAGAGAGTGGGACATTTGAGAGCTGGGATCTTACAGGATACATTCTTCCCAAAATCTGTTGCCATGCCATAGACAAAAACAATAGAACTAACACATAATGGACTGGAAGCTTCAAAATTATGAGCTAAAAAATAGCTTTCCATTTCATAAGTGGATTGGCCAGTTCATTATAGTAACAGAAGGCTAACACAGGATTGATATTGCCTTCTTAGTGCATTGACCTTGAAGTAAAAGGCATCATTTTGTCTCAATTTATTGATACACACAAACTTTATTGCTGTACTTTGAGAAATATATGAGAATATAGGATAGTTATTGGATCCAAACTATCTTTGATATACCCATCCTCTTTGGAGAATATTGGATGCAGTATCACAGCATTGTCCTCAATACATATGTTGGTGGTAGTAAAGCACAAAGGTCATTTATGATAAGTGGATTGGTCTAGGTGTGGTCATGCACTCTTTTAATCCCAGCACTCAGAAACCTGAGGTAGTTAGATCTTTGTGAGTGCCAGACCAAACAGGGCTACATGGCAGACCCTGTTTCACAAAACAAAAACAAGACAAAGAAACATAATAGATTGGCAGGAAGGAAGGAGGTTGGATGGATGGTGGATGGTGGATGGATAGATGAATGGATGGATATGATTAATTACTATATAGTTTGAATGGAAAGTATTCCATAAGTCTTGGAAAATTGAGTATTTGGTCTACAGTTGGTGGCCATTTTTAGAAGGATTAATGGGTATAGCCTTGCTGGAGGAAGTATGCCACCGAAGGTAGACTGGAGTTTTCAAAAACCTCCGACCATTCCCAATGTGCTCTCTCTGCTTCCTATTTGTGGCTCTCAGCTGGTGCTCCAGTCTTCTGCCACCTGCCACCTCTACTCCATCATCCCTCTTTCCCTCTGACCATAAGCCACAAATATGCCCTTTCATCTCTAAGCTGCCTTTGTCACAATGTTTTATCACAGCAAAAGAAAAGTAATTAATACAGATAGCATTGCTTGCATTAGTCTTCTTAGGTAGGTTAGTGTTTATTTTCACTCCATTTTCCTTATAAGTTGACCCCAGTGTTTTTCTTTTTTTCTTTTTTTTTTTTTGGTTTTTCGAGACAGGGTTTCTCTGTGTAGCTTTGCGCCTTTCCTGGGACTCACTTGGTAGCCCAGGCTGGCCTCGAACTCACAGAGATCCGCCTGGCTCTGCCTCCCAAGGGCTGGGATTAAAGGCGTGCGCCACCACCGCCCGGCGACCCCAGTGTTTTTCAATTTCAGTATGTGACCATCCTTTTGTGCAACAGAAATAAAGAAAATTAGTGTATCATGGAAAACCTTTGTGTTAATCACTTTGTGATGATTACTGCGGAATAAAATGCTGAGGGCAGTAAATATTATCATGGTAGCTGTCTTTGAAAGAAAGGTCAATATTATACCGGCTTGCTGATTGGTGAGATTAATATACTCTTCCTATTATTAATAATATTAATTAAGCCCTACTGCTTTAGCTGATCCTTTGGTCCCATTTATAGGAAAAGTCTGATGTTCTCTCTGAGCATGATTTGGCATAACTTAGCACATCATTGACAGAAGTGAAAATCAGTGCCAAGATCTTATCATTTTATTAGCATTTTGGCACTTGGATTTTAAATGTGTATTGGGCTTCCTCTGAAACACCTAGGAAATATTTTTGTGGGAAAGAAGACCTTTGCTCAGTAGCATTTCCAATTGAGTGGAGAAGGACTGCTCTTTGCATATTTTGCACAGCTCAGCATAGCTACTCTGCTATCAATGAAGAGGGTCAGCATCCTTTCCCAGACAGCAGATACATGTAGAAGAAAGTTTGTCGTAGCTTTGGAGATGAGGCAGTGACAGACTTACATGGAGGTTATTTTGGAGAGTCTTCTTGGTATTGCAAGCAGAGACAGGCCTGGATACTTAGGGACCAAGGGATCAACTTCTCTTTTACACTCACTCCATCAAGTTCACCTTTGAATGCTGTGGAACATGCAAAAATGGAACAAGATGATCCTTATTTGAAAATTAAACTCACAGAGGGTAATTTAGAGGTTTCCTCATTCAAATGAATTCCCCTCCATGTTCTTTCCTGTGCCTTGAATTTTCACGAGTATTTCCAATTTTGGATTAAGGCATTAAAGGCTTTCATTAAAACGAACCAATGTTACCTAGCAGGGGTAAAGCATTTACTCTTTGTCTCTAATATCTTACTGTGAGTAATTAAAATAAGTCTTCTTCCTTCAGTGAAGCCTTAAGAAATAATAATAGCAATGTTGAGAAACTTAAAATTTATTGCCTGCTACCATTTACAATGCAATCTTATTTGTTCCATGTGATAGTCTTAGGAGATGAGAAAGGCATAAGGTAGCTGATATTTTTATTGAATGAAGGTAGACTCCGGGGCTCTGACTAATCAATTGGTGGTTCAGGGACACACAAGAGGGCTGGATTGTAGGATGAGAGCAATGGGTGTAGGAAAGGAGGAAGTGAGCACAGCCTGTGGGAGAATCAGCTTTCTTTGGACCAATAGAGGGCATACTGAAGGAAGTGTACAAGGAGGGTTGGGAATATCAAAGAAGTTTAGGGCATTGAGTGATGCTCCCAATCAACCCAGCAGACTTATCTGCCTGTCCTTGAGGATCTGTCAAGGGTTAAGTGCCACACTAGCAACTCACATACAGTTTCATATAATCTTCTACTATAATCTGACAATAGGAGTAACATCCTGTGGTCCCAGATCAGGACATGGACATTTAGGAAAAAATTCAAAAATATTTCCTTAAAATTGGCAAAATATTTTCCTCTTTCTAAACCCCCAGATTTTTTTTTTCTTTTGGATACAAATGCTACCAAAGTACAGGAAAGCAAATGGAGAAAAGGTCACAGCAGGGCCTTGGAAACAAATTTCCCTTTCTTCACATCTGTCTCAGGCTTGCGCTCGCTGCCCTTCACCTTTTCATTAACTCTGTAATCCTACAAAGAACAGAAATGTGAACACACGCTGACCAAAGTAAGGGCTTTAAAATTTTCTCACTGGGGACTTATTTTTCCCATTTCAAAATTTCTAATTTCCTTACTCAGATTCATTAGGGATGAAGATGGGAACTTTCATGTTGTTTGAACAGGAACTTCCCCATTTTTGAGATAAAAAGTGATGAGTTACTTTTTCATTTTGTTTTGTTTTAACAAGACAATTTTCTCTCATATTGAATGATGTCCCCACTACATGTTTGCTGCCTATGTCAAGAATTACCAGCAACTACTCTGAGATGAATGCATCTTACCAAAAGTTTCAGACCAGAATTCTCCCAAGCAAGAAATCATCTAGGGGTTGGAATGGTGGCTCAGTGGTTAAGAGAAATTAATGTTCTTCCAGACGACTTTTGTTCTCAGCACCTGTGTCAGGCATCTTATATCTGCCTGTAACTCAAGCTCCAAGGTATCTGACACCCTCTTTTGGCCTCCTCAGGCACCCGCACACATGCACACAGATACACAGAGAGAGACAAGCATACCCAAAAGTAAAAATAAACAAGTATTTTCTTTGAGAAATAAGGCATCTAATATGAGGGATGTTCGATACAATGGGAAGCATCCTGATTTTATTTTGACAGTAGCTCTTACTTTTGCTGTCAATGGGATTTACTCTCTCCAATCGAAAGGTGGCCATATCTTGGGAGCGAGACCAGGAAAGGCGCAAAGCTACACAGAGAAACCCTGTCTCGAAAAAAACCAAACCAAACCAAAACAAACAAACAAACAAACAAACAAACAAAAAAACAATAATCAACAGGCACCAGTAGCTGTTTTGGCTTAGAGGTGATCTACAAATTTTCTCTCCCTGTGGAGTGACCTTGGAGAGCCTGCATAATTTCTCTACTACTCAATGTCCTCATCTGTAAAGTGGGAATAATAACACCTGACTCACAGAGGCACTGTCAGAACTAATAAACTCAAATGAGGGTCTCTCAAATCCCAGGATGAACTGTATCATGTGACTGCAAATGATTAGTGTCCTTATTATTTTGACATTCACCCATAAAGCTCATCCATCACATACAGTTCCAGCTGAACTGGGCAGAGCAATGGATTCTGCAACTGCATCCAATGGCAGCTTGCCCTGAAGATAAAGTCTGTCACACACAATCTCTCCCCAGAGCAAGCTTAAGCTGGCTGCAGTATTGATGTGGGTGATCTGCCTGCCAGGATGAACAGAGGCAGTTTAACTAGAGCTAATTATGAATAGCCATGGTTCCCAAGCCAGAAACTCACCTCTGACCATAATGAGATGTGCAAAGAAACTCTCTCTGTACAGGATAACCAGGTAGAATTTTGCACACACTGGTATAGCCAGACTTATGAAGAATGCCAAGGACACCTCCACTTCAGAAGACTTTGATAAATATTTCTCCAGAGAGATAGAAACTCCTAGAGGAGTATTGCCTTTGTAGATTGCTCTGTTTGAGGCTTGCCATTTATTTATTTGGGTTACTGATGTTGTGGCACAAATGTAACATTTCTTCCTAAGGTAGAAGTGAAGAGACAAAAAAAATGACACATGAGATAGGTAATGAATGGGTGCTCCGACTATCATAAGAGCTTTGGATCTAAGAAGAGGCAAAAGAAATGTGAACAAATGGATGAAAGTTGGAGCAGTTGAGAGCGCTCGGGGCTAAGCATTTGGTGTGATATGACTGATACCATGATCAGTCATAAGGTAAAATACACATGGCATACCTGTCTAAAGAGACTAATTCTATGACTACCACTTTAATGTAAATCACCATCTTTTCTGGTTACATACATTGATAACTTTGCAACTGGTTAAAATGTTTTCAACCTCAACTCTATTATATTCATTCAAGACACACCAGCTTTCTGAGAACAAAGGTATATCTTTCAAAACTCTCTTCTCTATTCCTCTTAGTACTAAGGTCAGACTCCTACTATTGCTTCCTGCTTTCCATAGTTCATTTTTAACTGTATTCCCCAAATATGCTGCTCATTAAACTTGAGCCATGTTAGTTTTCTCTTGGCTCTTTGAAAGCCAAACCTTCATCTGCCCCAGGGCTTTTGCAAATATCCTTCTGACATGTTATTTCCTGCCTGAGTTACATCACTGTCAAACCCCAATCCTTATCACTTGTCAGTGCAAAAGTAAGTCACCTCTTTCCCTTGGTAATGTGCTGCTTCTTGTTGTACTCCTTCATGGGCTTTTCTACACTCTGTAATCATTCATTCATTCATTCATTCATTCATTCATTCATTATGTATTTATTCCTTAGTTTACTTGCTAACTAGTTAGTCCTTCAGAAGATAAGGTCTCAGAGAGAAAGAACTTGCCCTCAGCCTGGCTCTTAGGGAAGCACGAGGCACAAAGAAATGTAAAATTTATTAATGTTGCTTGTTGTATAACAAGTGCTTTTATTGAGTACCCATTACATGTCACAGAATACAGTGTCTTCTTTGTACACAAATCACACATTCCATAAACAACCTGGAGGAGTTAGGGTTGGCTGCAGTTGTCATACAGCTAAAGTGAGGCTTAGGGACAGAGATTCATGCAGCATGGATTTAGTGCATTGTAACGTAAGTTTCCAGCACTGCCTCTAAAGCCAATTTGCTGCCACTATCCCCTGAGTTGAGTGACTGTGTGAGCACTCTAGATGAAGGAGTTGATCATAAATCTTCTCTTGACAGCACTGAACAAGGATGGGCATGGAGGTATTTTGAGCACTTTGCAATCTAGGAGCAAGCCCCAAGTTGCTAACCACCTGGTAAAAGGCCTAGAACTTTGTAAGTAATTTGGGGTATATAGGTATATAAACCAGGTATACAAATAAATAATTTAGTTACTCATATGAAATCCCAAAACAATTTTTAACTGTTCAGTGTGCATATAATCTCACATTTATTAAATATGAAGCAAATTTGCATACTAATGAGATGGACACATTTTAATATAAAGAATTAAATGTTGGCTAAATATTTGATACTGCAGAATATAGAGAATATTCAGTGTTTTTCAGAGTTGACTAATATTTTGATTTCATTACTGTCAGTGCTGAGAACACAGCTTCACATAAATACACATTTTAAAAAGGCAGAAGTGTATGTAGTGCCATTTCAGAAATGGTTGGAAATTCTGTCCTAATCCCAAGCCAAAATTCATTTAATGATTTTGAATGAAAATCAAGTCAGTAACTCAAACAGAAAAATTTAAAACCAAACATTCTAACAAAATACAACCCAAAAATACAGGAGTTAAATTCTTGCATGCTGAGCAATGATATTTGGGAAAGATTAGAAATCTTTGCTTTCTGTAATTATACCAGAACCTTGTTTTTCTGTAATTATGCAGAACCTTTGTGTACATATGAAGACACTGTAGTTCCTAATGTACAGTCATCACTGATGGTGGCCAGGGTGTTTTTAGAGTCTGGTGTGAGGCGTGTGTGTTGCCAAGTGCATACATGGTATGTTCAGAACCAAGACTTCTGGAAAGTGGCACAATGCAGACACTTTCAGAAACACCTCTTGTTCATTTTCTATTTGATTTCGAATTGAGTTTTGGTCATTGTGCGTTCAGAAGCCATTTACTGTTGAGAACTATTTTATGAATCCCACATTCAGTTACTTAACCCCAGGTAGCATTGTAATCTACAGTTTAAGAAGCTTGTCTGTAGAAGAAAATTAGTAAAAGCCTTGAAAAAATGAGTATAAGCCACATCTTTAGTTCATCTTCAGAAAAATTCTCACTTCTTTTGGAAGCACTACTTGCCTGCAGCATCTCTGTCTTTGGCTCCTGATTGTTGTTTCCTGGAGGGAAGTTTAGAAAGTGTAAAAATCATTTCTCTTCGATGTTCACTTGATTTCAATTAAGAAGCCTGAACATTTAACAGTATAAATACCTATAGAGAAAAAAAAGCCTTGCTTAATTAAAGTGTAAAGAGATTGTGACTTTTCCTGAACTTTGGCATTTTACATGTGATATTTTGTGTGTGGGTTGAAGTGCTTTCATAATTAATACAAACAAACATGATCAGTTTTCATAAATGAGACAAGCTTCCAGGAGCACAGCAGGACTTTGTCAGTCCTTTTAATAACTTATGTGTATGTGAATAGAGATTGCTAGAGTCACATGGATGCTTTTCCGAAGACTTTTATAATTTCTCCTGAGATTGTTTTGGTGGTTGGTCTGCAGTTGCCTTGGAAGGTAGAAAAAGATACAAAGACAGAGATGTAGGTGTATTTAAAACACCAGATCTTAACTGGATTCATCAAAAGAACTTCAAAGACACGTAGAGATGGAGTTAACAACCACAGTGGTCCATCTGTGGACTACTGCAAGAGGGAGCTAAATTAAGGCCAGCAGAGATGGTTAAAATGAGATGTGCTTGGATGTCAGAGCTCACCAGGCTACACTCAACGTTTTGAGATAGGCTGGCCTTTGAAAGCTGTCAGCTAGTCTCTGTGGGCTGGGCTGGACTAGTGGTGAAGACAGGAGTGATTCTCCATCACTGCAAAGTGGTCCTTCTTGACCTCACAGGCACTTTTCCTGTACCCCTCGGTGGTAGGTGGTACTTCAAGTATGAGAAAAAGAGAGGTTCAAGCAGCTTCTGGAAGCTCACATAGACTAGGGAATCTGAGAGGCTTGATTGGTTTTTATTTAGTGATTCCGTGTTCCCTTCACCACACTGTGGGATCTTTGGAAAACAATATTTGTAGCATAATGCACAATCTTCCAAGGGCCAGAGGTGTGCAAATAGGAGCTTTGTTTTGTTTTCCTTTTTGCTGACTTTATGAGATGGTCTTCTTTCTTCAAATTTTAATGTGCTGCGTCAGGAGAAAATATATAATGAGTGCTCTGGATTTTCTATCTTTTGAGCTGATTCTGTAAGATGTGTCACATGCCTCTTCCTCAGAGAGAGTAATTAATGGGGTGTATTGTTGTTTCCATCTGATATCATCTCGGGAAGAATTTTGTTTTGGGCACAAAGTGTGGGAGTGAGAAAGAAAGAGGAGAGGCACGGCCAAATTTGTGCATCAGTATTGAGTAATTTTTCTAATAGGATGTGCAGTCAAATAATAATTAAATGGGAAATGCCCCTTGATCTCCATAGAGAGATTTTCTTATTGAGCTAGATTAATAATTCTTTCAACAAGATCACTGTCCCTTGGTGTTTGACTATAGACTGATAGATTATGGGTAGGGTGGGTGTGACATGGGGGGGGGAGGAAAACAAAACAGTAAACCATCAGCATCAAGCCAGTGATTGCTCCTTAGGCTAGCTCAGAGCTCAGTTTATCCATGCCACACAGGGATCCTCAGGAATTATTGCTTTCCTCTCAGCTGAACATTGTATTTGGTTACAGAGTTGAGAAAGACAAGCAAATAGAGAGGGGGAAAGAGTATCTCATTTTATTACCCTTTTGTGTAATAGTAGTAAAAGTTTTGTAGGGAGGATTGCATGCAGTAAAACAATCACTTGTCAAAGGGTAATCTTACTGAACCGATGTCTGCTTTTAAAAGAGCCCTTGTGTGCCATACAGTACACAGTGTTCATAAAGAGTTGGACTCCAGGGTTGGATATGCTTGTTTCCACAATTACTAGAGTTTTCTGGTGTCTCCAAGGAATGAGGATTAAACATCTCTTGTTAGGAAGCAACAGGTCACACTTTGTTCTGTGCTGTGACACAGTAAATAGGCTCTAAGTTTTCAATTCCAGAACCCATAAAACCTCACTGAACCCCACCCCCCCCC
>CABHPQ010150171.1:16633-40535 GCA_902168405.1 Peromyscus aztecus
GAAGAAGAAGAAGAAGAAGAAGAAGAAGAAGAAGAAGAAGCAGCCAGAATGTATGCACTGTGTTTTAGAAAACTACTTCCTTGTCATTATAGTGAGTGGTAAGTGGAGTTGTGTGAGTCATTAGTTACGCTGGTTGATTTTATTAGTTTATGTAACAAGAAAGTCAAAATTGGTGACTTTTCATGTATGTGTTTTGCATGGATGTGCATAGATGCCTGAGGTCAACTTGGGGCATCATTCCTTCGACATCACTCACCATTCTCTTTTTGAGACAGGGTCTTTCCCTGGCCTGGAGCATAGCAAGCAGGCTGTACTGGATAAACACCAAGCCCCAGTGTTCTTTCTCAGGCCATCTCTTCAGTATAAGGGTTACAAACATATGTGGAAGCACTAAGCTTTTCTGACATGGCTTCTGAGGATAAAATTCATGTTCTCATGTTTTTGTGTCAAACATTTTTCCTACTGAACCATCTTTCAACTCTGGCCCAGAATCGATATCTTTAAACCTAGGTTGTCAGTGGAGAACTGGAATGACTCATGTAGCAGATGAAGAGAATGAAAGAAATGAACCAAAGTCCCTAAAGATAGAATGGCAAGGATGGAACACCTCTAGATAACCACTCACAGCAAGAGTGAATTTGAAGAAGAACATAAAAGGCAATTTCGACGACATGCTCATTCAAAAATTCAAGGTTCAAAGAGCAGTGTGAGCTACACAAAATATCAGTAAAGTTTAGATATAGTCTTGAAAATACAGATTGCCAGCTGCAGCTCTGATATATGAAGTAATTGAATGTTGTTACTCACAATCCTTACAAGAGGCATTCAGGCAAAACTCAAGCTTTAAGTGAGTTTGCAGGGCAACACTCCACTCTGTGCTTTTCAGAGGAAGATGAATCTGCAAAGACACAGCCTGGACCTGCTCACTTGGAGAAGATGCCCTCAAGAACTAAATAGACTGGAATGCTTGTGGCTTGTCTTAGTCCATTCACCCGGCTGTGATAAAACACCATAAATGGGGTGCTTATAGAAAAAAAAAGGAATTTATTAGCTATAGTATTGAAAGCTAGCAAGTCCAACATCAAGGTATAAGCATATTTGGTTTCTGTTAAAGGCCAACCTCTCTTGCATATATATGGTCCATTCTTACAATGTTGGTATGGAGTAGATAGAGCAAACACACTAATCACACACAAGAGGTAAAAGTTCATGACCCAGTTATCTTCCAAAGGCCCACTTCTCAATATTTTTTGGGTTAGGATTTCAACACAAATATTTTTTTAAAGTGTTCAACACCATTGTCTATCATGGAAATATAAATTAAAACTACTTTGAGATTCTATATGAAACAAAAATCCAAAACAAACATACAAAAACATATGACCACTGATACTGCTCAGGATGTGGATAAAAAGGAACACTGGTTCACTTGGTGGGACTAGAAACTGTTGTAACTGCTATGGAAACCAGTGTATAAGCTTCTCAAAATACTAAAAGTAGAGCTTCCATATGACCATACTATACTACTGAGCATATACAAAAATACTTTATATCATGCACATCTATGCTCATTTTTGCTCCATTCACTGTGGCAAGAGTATGGGACTTAAATGTCCATCAACTAAAGAGTTGATAGTGAAATTATGGTATAGATATACAATGGAATTTTATTCACTTGTCAATAAAAGTGAAATGAGATTCAGGAGAATGGATGGAACTATAAAATGTTGCATTAAATGAAGTAACTCAGGATAAGAAAGACAAATATTGTATGTTCTCTCTCATATACAAATGTTACCTTCTCTAATATATGTGATTTTTTTCTGTGAATGTTATGAAGCCCTAGAAAAAGGCCTAGAGAGGGGAAAAACAGATTCTTTAAGGCTCTGAAGAGCTATCAAAGGTTATAGAATACATATGATACAAGAATGGAAAGGCAATGCTCAGTTATAAGATTTGGAGGGCAAAGGAATTGGGGAAGAGATTTGGGGGGAGGGTCAATCAATCTAACAGTATACAAAAATCCACCTGAAAATCTTATTCTTAGTAAACTAATAAAATATTGTTTTTAACTAAGTTTGAATGGAGATACCCTGTGTGCCAGGATAAAGATACTCCCCAATGCCACAAGTTATTAAATGAAAACTCTAGTGCCAGGGATGAGCTACCTCTCTATGTGTAGATGGAATAGATTTATAATCTGTTTTCTGCCTCAGAAAGACATCTGAGGTCCTCCAAAATATAGACAATTGCCACCTACTGTAGGTTGTGCGTCAGATCTGGGTAGTAAGAGCCCACTGTTGAGGACACAGCATGCCTTAGTTACAGGACATAAAGAAATCAAACTAGACGTGGTATGGAAGCTGTTCTCCGGTTGGTTAATCCTTATAGTGCTAGTAGTTCCTATATAGGTTGCTGGGTTTGACATCAACAAATAAACAAAAAGAATTGTCATCAACAATTTTACTCACCTGCGAACTCCATGTACAACAATACTGATTGGGCCAAGTGTGGGGACACAGAGGTCCTTGTGCTTACAGATACTCACTAGGGAAACCAAGAATGTTAAACACACAGGGTTGCCTCCCTCTTCAAAGGAATAGATATATAATCTGTTTTCTGTCCAGAGGCTGGGAATGAATGTGGTTAATAGCCTGGTGATTTCCGGGCTACCTGTAGGGCCAGGCTATACCTGGCTCCCCCAGATTCCTATGTTTGTTTCGGTTATCCTTCCTAGACTTATCTTCAGGGTTGTTTCTAATCTATAGAACTGAAAGAGGTCACATGTACTTAAAAAAGAGTTTCAATGTAATCATATCTTAAGCTTTGTTGTACACATGGGATTGAGTTAATTATCAGTTTTTTTTCAAAACTTTACTGTGTTTAAGCTTAAATATGTTTAAAATAAACTTCCCAGGGTTAGACTCTTGAAGTTTGTACCAGTATGGCTACTGAGTCATGCTGAATTGGACTCCCTCTTGCATCACATGGATGGACATTCTGTTGGTCATGGTGCTTACAGAGACCCCAACAGCCAAGCAAGATGAACCCACTGGTGCAAAAGAGGTAAATCTGTTAGGGGACAACTAACTGATTTGATATCTACTCTACAGGAAGAAATTTATACCTAATACTGCCGGTGAGGTCATGGGCTTAGTGGAGAAACTACTGCTGCTCCTTTGCTGAGTGAACATGGTAAGCCTGTCACGTTGTTTTCTGAATAACTATCTTTATCCTCGTACATTAGTGATGCTGTGAAGTTTGAACAGAAAGCTTCATTTTTCAGTAGTCAGTGATGACTGCAGAGACTCAAAATTGGGCAAGGAACTGATAATAAATGTCTACCCATAAATGGGACATCTGTGTCATCCCCTCACAGTCTCAGAGAACAAAGAAGGGATAGAAAGTATGTAAGAGCTAGAGAAAGGGGCAGGGGAGTTGAGTTGAACACCTCTTCAACAAGGGAGACATGACATGGTTGTTGTAATTGTGAACTCAGAGCAGCTGTGGTCACCTGTGCGAGACCAATGGGTGAGGGGTTGAGGGGACCCAATCCCCCCTGTGTATTTATAGAGAGCTAATGATTGGTGGAGGTTAGGAAGACATGTTCTTCAACAGTGTTGCCACTGATAAGGTGCCCATGCTTCTATAAAGAATGCTAATGAGACTCACTGGCTCACACACAACTTAAGAAAGAGGGCATGAAAGTGGAAGGAGGTTGGCAACCTGGATGGGGGTGGGAGCAGGAGGCAGACAAGAGAGTAACAGTGTTGAATTTTTTCAAAATATATTATGAACATATATAAAGGTATCAAAATAAAACCTATTATGTATAATTAATATGTACTAACTAAATAGAAATATTTAATGATTAAATAAATGAATTGAATATGCAAATGTCTCATAGTAGAGAACTTCAAATGATTGATGTGAATACTTTTCTCTTGGGTGGGTCAGGCCTAACCCCTCATTCTGCATATGGACAGTACTAGTGGCTTGTTTCTACACAGGAGTGAATGAAGAGAGAAAACATAGTAATTCTATAGTGGAGACCCATGATGAACAATATCTAATCCATGGAACCTAAATAAAATTCAGCCTAAGCCATGTCTTTTAGCCTGTAACCCCAGTCTAATTGAGGAAATTTCAAACTCCAACTGAAAGACCTTCTGTCTATTATTCAACTGTGGATCCTCAGAAGCAGGATCTCTCAGACAGAGGACATGGCATATAACAACTTTGGTCTATCTAAACAATAAGTATGGTATGTAAAATTCCATTTTAAAACAATATACAAATTTTGGCCTACTGTTCAGATATAAGGACTGTGAAAGCATTTGACTGTTATTTCTTAAGATGCACACAGAGCATATTCATTAGTACACTTCTCATGCTTTTTGCCAATGGAAAATCCATCCTTAGCCATAAAGCAATTGATTTCAGAAGTGTCTCTTTCATATATTACTGATCTGTATTCTATCAGGCCTCCATTAAAGGTTGGTTTGAGTGTTACCCACTCTCTCTTTTGCCTTGGGCTTTCTGGTTTATTCAAGTTACCCAGGAATAAAAATAGCTGCGTTCTTGGCAGGATCCATTCTCTTTTGCTATAGGGAATACTCACTATTTAGCAATGAGCATTTTCAAATGCAAATGACCCTCCAAATTAGGGCAGTCCTCCTTCTTCGAACCACTACTAAACTACCACCTGCATGTGTTCCTATTCAAAGCTGCTCTACTCAGCCCATATGCATCTCCTCTAGTGTTTTATTTGACAATCTGTTTCAGCTTCACAAGGGAGCTAGCAAATTATGTATTGCTCATTTTGTCAAAGTCATCATTGATGACAATTCCGGCATCAAGAGGCTCATTTTATTCTGCAGATGTTTTTATCAAATAGAAGATAAATCATGGTTTCCCGTTTTGTTTTGTGTTGCACTTCTGGGAATAACAGAGGGCACAAATCAAAACCTTTTCATTAATAAAGAAAGGAAGGAGGATACCCTAAAGGATCACCACTGCATGACTTTCAGATATGCGTTACACACACTGGTAAGAGATTATATTTAGCACCAGTGCAGCAGGATGCAGCGAGAGGTGGTGGTGCCAGCAGAAGTGTTATTAAGTCTTTAGATTCATTTCCTCCCATAACTTTGGGCTGACTGGCCCCAACGTCACTGAATTTCAGTGAGGACTAATATCATTTTCTAGAAAGGCATCACATCACATCCCTAGTAAAGTAAACAGTTAACCTCATTGGCAAATATTTTACTGTGAGATATTGCTTAGATGTTCTTGTGGAATGAGGTTCAGGTGCCTGGTTTTTAGACCTCAGCACCAGGGATCAATGTCTGTCTGATTTAGTCTGCAGAATAGCTGGGTGAGAAGGGGGCAAGAAAACAACAACAACAAACTAAACAGGGCACCCAGTAGGCATATGGATCTATCTTAACTTGCTGGAAAGTAGGGAAAAGCAAAGAAAGTAGAAGAAGGATGCACAATACATATCGAGCACATGCAAGGCATTGATATTCTAATAGGATCGCACACGTGTGATTGAAATGGACACGAAAGCTTCCTTGTAGTCTCTCAAGGTCCCAGTGCAATGTGGAGTTCACTGGGGTTGAAATCAGAAGAGAATGAACACATATAGAGTAAATCAACGTCCTTCATGATGGACTCACATAATGAAAAGCCAGTCAAGAATGGAGATTATTTTGGAAATTCTCTGGAGAAGGCTGGGAACCAAGGAAGTTTTAGCAAAGCTGTTGAAAAATTGAGCTCATGCGTGCGCGCGCGGGGGGAGGTGGGGGGTGGCGGGTGGAGGGTGTGTGTGCGGCTCTTCCTTTGGATGGAGCACCATTATTGCCAGTGATATCAATTATGTGTGAGACCTGGTACTTAGCCTGAGTAGCACGACTCTATAACAATGAGTAATGCATATTATCACTCACTTTTTAAACAACTGCCTCCTCAGATTGTACTGTGTTGGATAGAGCAAGGAGAGTTCACAGAGGCTATGTGCTTTACCCGACTCCACGACTGGTGATTTCCAAAGGCTGGAAAGTGACTAAGAGCAGAGTTTGCCTTTGACTCCATACTATAAGAACCACCACGATCTAGCACTTTTAATTGGGTTGACTGACATGCTGGTATCATCAGTTTACTTATTGGCATGCTAGTTTGCCTTCACTGTCTTTTTAGAAGAGGTTTGCTAAGCGCCGAGCATTCTTTAATAAAAGGAAAACCTTATAAGTACAGAAATATGTATGGAATAATTTGCGTGAGAAGGGGGTTGGGATGCAAGCTCTTGGCTTTTTGTTTTGCTTTGTTATTTTGGTGTCACCATGGATGCACATTTTACTTCTTTTCCATCCCAGTCTCCCTTTCAAACTCTATCAGGTCTTTCTAGGAAATGCTTATTTTTCCATCAGTGTTGCAAGTTAGTATATAAGGGAGACGTTTCTTTTTATTTCCCAATTTCATCTCATCAAATCCGAATAAAACCTAAGTTGGTCAGTGTTAAAATAGCCACAAATCCAGCCACTGAAGTAACTCTACAGTTTATTTCCTTTTCCTGCCTTCCCTTTACTTCTGTATGATTTAATACTAAATTTAAGGCAAAAACAACCTCAATAACAACAATAACAAAAGAACAAGAAAAGCAAATGAGATTTTAACAAGCTTTCAATGGACTGACAAAAGGAGACAGGGAACTCGAAACGTGAAAATAGTAAGCAGTAACTCTGCCAAGAAACACAGCCTCTAAATGGATCCTGAATGAGAAATTTACTTATTTATTGGCATCTTTCAGTTCAGTTTTGTGTTGACTATTTTTCTCCCTCTCATGCTGAAGGCACTTGATTTCTTGCATGGCATGGTGTTTCTTCTCATTCTGTTTTTGTTTGTTGTTGTAACATACGAGCTCCTTATTTTAACATCTCTTTATGCTCACATTTTTTAGGCACCATTTACATGGTTTTTTTTTTCTCCTACAAACAGTAGAAATCACGGAAGACTGAGAGTTATTTTTAGTGTTCAAATAGCTTAAGACAGATCGTAAAGTCCCTAGTGATCAAGGGACTGCATAATGCTGACTGGCTCCAGCAGCGACAGCAAAAATTTTCATAAGCCAGATGCTTAGCTTTCAGCACAGCCTATCACTGTAGCCTCACCACGTGGGAATCCCCATTACGATCCCAAAAAGCCTATTGTCATTCCGACCCTTGGAGAGATGCTGCAATTTCTGGGGTACTATCCCAGCTTCATTCTGTCCACAGCTGCAGATAACTCAAAATGATGAGGATAAATGGCAAAGAATAAAATGACAAGGATGTACTATAAAAGATAAATGGACATTATTTTTTTTTACCAGACATAAGCAAATTCAGATAACAGAATTTCAAAACAGGAGACAAAAAGGTCTCTTGAATAAGATGCTGTCATTTGCAATATGAGAACTTGGACCTTCTTGCAATCACAGGAGGTGAGAAAGGCTGTGGTCATTTTCCAAAGAGCTTTATTGGATTGTTTTATGAATTAAATGTTCAAATTGCCATGACTTACAGTTCATGAACATGAGGCAATGTTAGCTTGATTCTTATTTTAATTAACTGACCGGCTTTAATAATCTCTTCTCAGTCTCTATGAAAACTTTGTGGAATCATTTTTATATCTTGAGGACAGCTGTTAAGTGAACGCTATATATTTTTTAAAACCAAATAATTTCAAACTCATTATATGGTGCTATTACATCAGTCTCTCAGTTATCAATTAAATCTAAAATACATTTTGTTGAAAATATATAGTATGTTGAGAAAAATTATCTATATAAGTAATAGTCAACTAACTAACCACAAGGATAGCAAACCAAATAAGGGTATCTTTTTTTCTTTAATTAAGAAATTATTTATTCATTTTACATACAAATCACAGATCTCCCACTCTTCCCTCCTCCTGCCCCCGCAGCCTTCCCCTCAACCCACCCCCAATTCCCTCCTCCAAACAAGGTAAGGCTTCCCATGGGGAGTCAGCAGAACCTGGTACATTCAGTTGAGGCAGGTCCAAGCCCCTCCCACTGCATCAAGGCTGTGCAAGGTGTCCCACCATAGGTAGTGGGCTCCAAAAAGCCAGCTCATGTACCAGGGATGGATCCTTAACCTACTGCCAGGAGGTCCCTTAAGCAGATCAAGCTACACAACCATTTTGCTTCTGCAGAGGGCCTAGTCCAGTCCTGTGGAGGCTCCACAGGTGTTGGTCTAAATTTCATGGGTATCTTTAAAAATTAAAAATAAAAATGGGAGTCAGCCTTGTCAGTCACCTGTACCCAGAAGAATATGACAGGTGGTAGAGAAGAGTGAAAGCATCTAGACTGAGGGCTGAGCAGGTGACATAAAACACGCTACTTGAATTGCTATAACAAACTTCTACGAGCTGGCTATCTTATAACACTTATTCTTTCATGCGAGGCTGGAAATCTCAAATCAAGGTATCAGAAGAGCCCCTGATCTCTCCTTAGCTCCTGGTAGAGGATTCTTCCTTGTCTCTCCCACCAGTAACTGGCATTCCTTTCTTGTGTAGGCATTGCTCCTAAATATGCCTATTTTGCATGTGTCCTTCTCTACTACGAGCCTGTCTCCCTGTGCCCCAACTCCCCTCTCCTTATCACATCAGTATACACGTTAGCGTTAGGGCCCACTTGTGCGGGAAAAACTACTGACTAGTTTTCACCTACTTTCCCAAGCACCCAACACTTCTGTGACCTCAAAAGGTATGGATTTGTCCCAAATGCCAAGCAAGTTGTCAGTTCTACAGTAGACATGAACTGGATACCAGCTAATTCAGTTCATCTGGGGCATGATCTACCACTGCCTCATGCACCAAAGCCCATAAACCAAAGATTCAGTCATCCAAACCTGACTGCCTTTGTTGTGAGAGCTGCAAGTGTAGGGTTATTTTGACTGTGTTTCAGATTTTGTTCAATGTGCTTAAGTGGCTCACAGGATCCAGTGTAATGCATCTGTTCACCAGTAATAGATCTCATAAAGGACACAGATGAAGAGATGGTCAGGTGTTCTGTTAGGAAAGAGACCTTCCCTGCCTTCTCTGGACATACCATCTTCTAGGTTCAGCTCAATAGAAGGATTTTGAACCCTGTTCCCTTCTTGGGGTTTATGGGGGACTTATTACATAGCCATGATTGATTAAATCATTGGCCACTGGAGAGAAATATAACCTTTAATCTCTCTCTCCTCCTAGGAGGTTGTGAGGTAAGGTTGAAAACCATAACCTTCTTTCTTATGATGTACCCTATCTGTCAAGCTAACCATGTTCCTCTGAGGGACTTTCAGCCACTAGCCAACCCAGTATTTTATATAATCATATTATCATACAAGAGATTTCATGGACTTTTTTAGTTGTATGTTGGAAATGAAAACAAAGATGTATGTATATATGTATGTATGTATGTATGTATGTATACATATATATGTAAATATAAGGATTACATATAATAATGTATATAAAACAATCTTAATTCACTATCATTTCATTGTAAATAGTTAGGTCTTCAGATATTTTCATTTCAAAGAGGGTTTTATTCAAAGGTTCCAAGTAGATGCGTTTGGAAGCACACTATTGAACCAAGCACAGTAGAAGTCTATGTTCCATTTTGGGTGGCATGTATCTGAGTCATCACAAATTAACATGTATAAATCCAAACACCAGATCCCATGCCTCAAAACAGATATAAAACCAGTGTCTTTGGCATTTTACTTAACAACAAAACCCTTCTGTTGCTCAAATCCAGAAAGTTAAAATTGTTTCTTTCTGTGATTTTCATTCATTGCTCATATCCAACATATCAAAAAGTTCTCTTGATTATATCTGAAAATGGTAGCTGGAATCTGGCTATTCTATGTACCCCTTCTCAAATGCTCCTGTATAGGGGGAGCTGTCATTCCCCATGGACCACCTCACTAGACTTTCAACTGCTTACTCCATGTCTACCTTCTCCAGTTTTATTATAAATACCAGTTTGTGGGATCCTTTTGAAGCACAGGTCAGATTATATCACTCCTCTCCTGAAGCCCCCTGGATCTTCCCCCGTATCATTCAGAGTAAAGACAAACCTCCCAGAAGCTCCTGTGGAGCCCTCTCCCCCACCCATCTGACTCAATCTCTCCTACCTTCCTTGTCCTCTGCTCCATTTATATCCCCTGGTCCCCCCTCTCTCTTACACACACACACACGCACGCACACACGCACGCACGCACGCACGCACGCACGCACGCACCCCTCAATTTTCAATTTTTGCTCCCAAATTAGGGTTTATGTATAACTACTTTCTCCTTCCAAAAATTGTTTTGAATCACTAAAATCCCCACACTGATTTATCCATCAAAGATAAATGGAACAAAAACATGTTCAAATTGATTCATTATGTGGGATTTTAAAGAAATACCTCATTTCTATCACTTGGAATCTCTCTCTCTCTCTCTCTCTCTCTCTCTCTCTCTCTCTCTCTCTCTCTCTCCTGTTTTTCAAGACAGGGTTTCTCTGTGTATCTGTGTAGTTTTGGTGCTCTGTAGACCAGGCTGGCCTCAAACTCACAGAGATCCACCTGCCTCTGCCTCCTGAGTGCTGGGATTAAAGGCGTGCTCCACCACTGCCGGCATGGAATCTCTTACCAAGAATAATAACAGCATTATACTTTCAAAATACCTTTACACATGTATAAGACATTTTGTTAAATGCCTTTTCATGTGTTATTGTAGTCTATGACTTCTTAGTGAGTCTGGTATACATCAGGATACTGAAAAAATAACCTTTGAGATATATACATGGGAGAGTACATCATAGAATTAAACAGAGAAATGAAAAAACCCTTTACTTTGTCCTTCAACTTAAACATATGAGCTCCTATTGCCAAATCCTGGTCTCACAGTCCCCAGTGCTTTACATGGGAAGGAAGAATTTACAGAAAGTCACAAATTCCTTTAGACATATTTCCATCCAGTAACCTGGCATATGTAACCTGTATTCATTTTTTTAAAAACATAATTTAATAAGAAATTATTTTCATGCACTAAAAGAACTAAGGCAACACTAGATGGGTTTAGATAATTAATTAGCCGTGGATTCAAATGCCACAAGGACTTAGGTATTGAACCAAAGAGAAGAACAAACAGGATGTCAAACAAAAGACATTTCCCTTAAAGAAGAGATTATAAAATAATTATCTCAGTGAGAACAAAACAGGAAATTTCAAGAAGGATATGGAAGAGAACAATTAAAGAAACAGGAAGGAAACTCAGTTAAGAAACACAAATAGTACAACTTAAACTGGAAGTCTGTCAGGAACATGACAAGTGGGTTTGAGGAAAATGCACAGGAAGGAGTAACGTAACATTTAACGTTGTTTATAGAAAATCTTTCCAGTGTGGAAGACAGAAAAAAAAAGGGAACACATGTAATAATAAAAAAGCAGTTTACTATTCTGCAGATGAAAATACAACATATGGGATATTTTTAAAAATTAAAATAGACAATATAAAAGCTATCTTCAAGTTTAGAGAAAAGCTTCATTTGCAAATGAAACTAAGATAAAATAATAAAACTCCTGTGCTCAATTCCCATCCATTCAGGCTGGTGAAGTAACTGAATTTTAAGGAAATTAAAACAAAGGAAAATGCCACTGATAAATACAAAATTATGGATATGATGTCCAGTTTAAGAGGTCCATGTTGTTTTTCAATAATGCTTTTCAAAAGTTGACAAAAACTTCCGTAAATCACATTAAACGTTTAATTGCATGTGTTAAATATGTGGAAAGATACTGACGAGCGATGGAATGAAAACTGTGTGTGAATGGAGAAGGATGGGGCTAAATGATACCTTGAAGTGGTGAGAGAGAGATTTGTTTTGAGAATACTTGTTGCTGCTGGCAAACCAGAAGCTTGGGTTTTAGAAAGCAGACTTCATTTCCCATGGAACAGGAGACATTTCCACATTGCCTAGGGAAGATGAATGGTGAACATGGTGTCACTCTGTCCTTGTGGATCTGAAGTATTTTGTCTTGGTGCTGAAGTGATAAGTGCAAGAAAAGAGAATAAAAGAACAAACAAACAAAAAACAAACAAACAAAAACCATCAATTGTTTTCTGTGGAATTCTGGTCCTAGCATTTCAATTGCTTAGGTTTGTTGACCTGATTCACATAGTGCAGAGATTCCAAGTAAACTCAAGGTTAGATTTGGGGTTACCACAGGTGAATAGAACTGACTGGACTATAATATCTTCCTATTTCACAGAAAATTCAAGCCCCAGAAAATTTATTTCAAAGACGATGAGCAGTACACAATTAAAAAAAATATCCAAATGTAATGTGAAACTAGGGACAGTGATTGAAATTCAATAATCCTTATTAAAAGAGATGCATAAGGACTTTAAACATTGAACTTATCAAAGGTCTTTTACAAGTACATTGTTTTTACTTTAGTTAAACAAATCAACAACACATAAATTATATATAACTAGTGGCCATAACACCTATATGCAAAGAAAAAATATTCAGAAATTTAAAATAATAAAAATAAATTTAAAAATCTATGAAAAATTTAAAATTTTCTTTTAAACTCTATTTTTATTAAAACACACCTCTTAAAATAAATTCTATGGAGCTACACATATGCAATATCAAAGCATAAACTTTCATACATTTTGGGATATGTATATGCTATATACTCTAGACTATAACACACAAGTTATGGAATATTTCTGTCATTCTCTGCTTCTTTTATTGTGTGTAATGGATTAAATGATCATCTGAAAGGGATTGCTCATAATTCTTGGAGATAGTAAATACTACTTCACAGTAACGGTTTTGAAAATGTGATTAAAATCCCCTCATTTGTTTCACATCATATTTTCATCTTTAAGTCTATTTTGTCTTCTATTAGTAGAGACATTATAGCTATGTTTAAGTCATACATTACCTGATGTGTCTGTGTCAATTATTTACTTTCAATCTGTGTTGGAATTTAAGGTTTGTATTATTGACAACATCTAATTGGATATAATTTTTAACCCATTTTCCCCAATCACTGGCTTCTGATTAAGGAACTTATCCCATTTACATTTAATGTAATAGCTGGTAAACTAGGATTTAAGGGTTTAAAAAAGCAATTTGCTACCAGAAATACTTTTGTCTGCCCCTTTTCTCTTCTATTATAATTTTGTATCATCTATTATGCATTTGTTGGTTTGCTTAATAGTGTGCTATGACTTTTTTAAAGTAGAATTCATTATGTAGGAAGGCTTTTGATTCATAGTAAAATTGAAGGGAAAATGGAGATTTCTTTTGCCATTCCTGAGATGTGCATGACCTCCCCTCATAATTGATATTTCCAACCAGACTGTTTCATTTTTACAACTGGTTAGCATTTCTTTACAAATAATCACCTCCTAAACTCTATGGTTCATGTAAGGCTTTTCTTGGTGTTTTATATGTGTCTGGGATCCATTTTCTGTAGCTGCAGTAAAATACAGTTATAAAAGCAACTTCAGGGAGCAGGAGTTTATTTGGCTCATAATTCAGGGTTACATTCCAGTATTACGAGGTGGGGGGGTGGTGTCAAAGTGACATGAACTTGAAGGAAACTGGCCTTATTACATCCACAATCAAGAGTAGAGAGCATTGTAGTAATGTGGGTATGCATGTGTTCAGCTCACTTGATTTACTCTTATATGGTCCAAGATCCCATACCCAGAGATTGTGCTGTCCATAGAGAGTGAATCTCTCCACACTAAGGGCAATCGAGCTAATCTTTCACAGACATTCTTAGTGATCTCTGTCTCAAGTTATTAATATTATGAAAAGTTGTCAAATAGAAGCATCCCATGACTATCCTTTCACATCTTGACATACAAATATATCACTTTTGGCCATTGTCCTCAATCAATTATTATCAAATCTCATATTTATCTCACACTTTAAAATGTAACACAATTTTAAACGTCCTCATAGTTAGGGAGATGGTTTAGCAGTTAAGGGTGTTTGCTGCTCTTTTGGAGGGTTAGCATTCAGTTCCAACAGTGATATCCAGTGGCTCACAATTGCCTGTAATTCCAGTTCCAGGGAATTAAATTCTCTCTAATGCCTTCTGTGGACACTCACATATATCACACATGCAAATACACATACAAATGCTTAGGCATAAACACAAAATAAAATATATCTTGAAAAATAATTCCCCAGTCTTTAAAATCCCCAACCATCTGAAGTCCAAAGTCTCTTAACTGTGAGGCCCTATAAAATCAAAATAAGCTGTATGTTTCTAACACATAATAAACACAAAATAAATATTCCCATTTCAAAATGGGAGAATTGGGTCACAGCAAGGAGTAACCAAACCAAAAAGCCAAATCCAGCAGTGAAAACAAAATCTTTCAGCTCCATGTCTGGCATCTGGGACCTGTAACATAATCAACTGCTTGAGCATTCCCAGTTCTCCAGCCCTGCAACCTGTAGCACACACAATTTGTCTCTTACGCATAGTCTGGTTCAGTCCACACCACACCTGCCATCAGATGAAGATGTAGCCTGACCCTCTTAGAACATAGTTGTATTTGTTTCTGTGTCCTGACACTGAGGGGATAATCTTGTCCCAGTACAGAACACTTGATTTGCCTTTCAGAGTTCACTTGATTTGCCTTTCAGAGTTCTCAACGTTTTAACAGTAACAACTACTTTGTTGTCTGCATGTTCCTAGTTTAAAATTTCAAGCTTGCCCATGCACCCTTCGTTTATCAAAAAACTTCCTCCCTTGTCTTTAAATTCAACATCAAGCAAATTCTCAGACTATTGGCAGGAAGATGCCAGATTCTTGGCCAAAATATAACACAAGCAGACCCTAGCTCCATTACCAACAGACTACTTTCTCCCTTGCATAATTTCCTGAGCTGGGCAGCCACTGTATGCATTTCTATCATAATTAGTGTCTCCAAAGCAATAATTTCTTATTACTGAGATAAAATTCTTTGACAAAATAAGGGAGGAAGGATTTATTTGGTTCCAATTCAGAGTCACTGTGGGGAACTCGAGGTGGCAGGACCATGAAGCAACTGGATGCGTCCACAGTCAAGGAGCAGAGAGCAATGAATTAGTGCACATATGCCTGTTCTAAACCCACTTTATCTTACATAGACCAGGAGCCCATAGCCAAAGAAGGATGCCATCTATAGTGACAGTTCTTCCAACATCAGTTAAGGTAAGCAAGGGAATTTCTCATGGGCATTTCAGAGGCTCTTGTCCCAAGTGATTCTGTGCTGTGTCAAGCTGATGATTAAATATAACCATCACAACAGGTGTGTACAAACATTTATTAAAATATCCCATTGCCGCCGGGCGGTGGTGGCGCACGCCTTTAATCCCAGCACTCGGGAGGCAGAGCCAGGCGGATCTCTGTGAGTTCGAGGCCAGCCTGGGCTACCAAGTGAGTTCCAGGAAAGGCGCAAAGCTACACAGAGAAACCCTGTCTCGAAAAACCAAAAAAAAACAAAAAAACAAAAAAAAAAAAAAAAAAAAAAAAAATATCCCATTGCCATAACATTAAAGAGTATCTTCATTTCCCCAAAAGTCACATGTGCTATATCTGACCCTTCATTTCTGATTTTCATGTTTATTTTTATTAATTCTTTTTAATTTCAATTTCTTAGACTAGATACATTCACTACACATGACTTCAAGCACATTAATTTTTTGTTCTGATCACTCAAATCCAATTTTAAGTCCTTTGTGAATTTATTGTCCTTTTCAAGTTCAACAATATCTATTTGGCTGCTTTTATAATTTTTGTATCTTCATAATCTATTCACTGAAACATCATTCTCACATTTTAGAATTGATTTTTAGAATGATTTCCATAGTTCCTTTGGGTAAATTTATCATAGTTAATTTAAATGTTTGTCTATCATTTCTTTTTTTTCTTTTTTGGTTTTTTGAGACAGGGTTTCTCTGTGTAGTTTTGGTGCCTGTCCTAGATCTCACACTGTAGACCAGGCTGGCCTTGAACTCACAGAGATCTGCCTGGCTCTACTTCCTGAGTGCTGGGATTAAAGGCGTGCACCACCACCACCACCACCACCACCACCACCACCACCACCACCACCATCACCACCATCACCACCACCTGGCTTATTTGTTATTTCTGCTTTTTTCTTTGAAGTTGGTTGAATTGATTGCTCTTATTCTTAGGCTAGAATCACAGTATTCTGTTTTTTCATGTGTTTCATAACTCCTTGTTGAAAAGTGATTATTTTCAGTAATCATATGGCAAAATTGGAATTCATGTTCAAGATTTCTGACTTTTCATAGATAGTAAATAGACAGAATATTTCTTTCTTTTTTCCTTTATTGAAAACATATTTTTTTCCTTACATATGTATTCTTATTTCCCCTCCTTTTCCCCCTCCCAGTTCCTCCACCCCATATAGATCCATCCCCTTTCCTCTTTCAGAAAACAAACAAGTTTCTAAGGATTAATAATAAAATAAAATAAAGTATTATAAAATGAGATGTAATAAGATAAAATAAAAATTAGCACACTAGAATTGGAAAAGACCAAGAGAAGGAAAAGAGTCCAAGAGGAGACACAAGAAACAGAGACCCATTGATCACACACTCAAGAGTCCCATAAAAACACTAAGCTGGAAGCCGTAATATATACATAACATACCTGTAGGGTAAAAAGAAAGAAGAAAAGCATATATGAATAAAATAAAATTCAAATTAAAAATATAAGATAGAAAGCAAAAAAAGGAAAATCCCTGAAATGACCTTGTGAAACAAGGAACCTTCAAAGATGCCTTTATGTTTGTGTCAATCATGTTGATTTTGAGGATCTTGTTTTCTTGGTGTTCTCCATCCCCTCTAGCTCTTACACTCTTTTGTCATCCTCTCTTGTAGGGTTCCCTGAGCCCTGAGGTGAGGGATTTGATACAGACCTCCCATTTAATGCTGGGTGTTCCAGGGTCTCGTACTCTCTGCAGAATGTCTGGCTGTGGTGGGAGGAGCTGTGTATTTGTTCCCATCCGCTGCAGGAAGCTTCTCTGATGATGGCTGAACAAGGCACTGACTATATTTATCTTTTTGGGTCTGGGCTACCTCACTCAGGATTTTTTTTTCTAATTCTACCCATTTACCTATGAATTTCATGCTTCTCCTCCTTCTTCCTCTTCCTCTTCCTCTTCCTCTTCCTCTTCCTCTTCCTCTTCCTCTTCTTCTTCTTCTTCTTCTTCTTCTTCTTCTTCTTCTTCTTCTTCTTCTTTCTCCTCTTCTTCTTCCTCTTCTTCCTCCTCCTTGAGTAACATTCCATTGTGTAAATGTACTACATTTTCTTTATCCATGCTTTTGTTGTGGGACATATAGGTTGTTTCCAGTTTCTGGCTGCTTCCCTGACTGGAGTTTATAGAGTATTTCCTTAACAAGTCTCCCAGTTTTTACATGACTCTATGTGTTTGGGTCACATGTTCAATATCCTTGACTTTACAATTCTACTTTGGATTTTACTTCTACCTGACATAAAGTCCATAGTCAACTAATGGTGAAAGATTGAGACTTTCCTTGGTACATAACTCTCAAATGCATCTGGCCTTCTAGATGTCTTGAAATGTGTCAGTGCTTCTAAAGGCACCAATGAGTAACTTATTCTTATATCTTAAGATTCCTAATAATCATTTTGTCTGCCCCAGTTGATATATCCACCCCTGAAATCAGCAATAACAAAGAATGAACAGTTATTCGCATTATAAGACTAGGAGGAGAAGACTGCAGTCAAGTGAACTCTGACTTAGGCCACATGAAAACAAGTCACGTGAATGGAGATTTTTCTAGAGTTGCCTAGCAGGTTAAGCTGTAGCATGAATCTTAGAAGTTCTTATTAATAAAAATCAAACCTCAGCCAGTTATTGGGGTGAATACTGGATGGTCAGAGAGACAGAATAAGCCACAGCTATCTCACCTTGCCGGATCCTCAGCTGGTCTTGTTTCCTCAGACTGGAGGCTTCTGAGTCCTAATCCAGAATGAGTCTCAGCTGAACTGCTGCTAGAAGCCTGAATGCTTAACCAGCCCAATGCTTCTCCAGGGCAAATGCCTCTCGTTTCTGGTCCTCACGCCTTATATACCTTTCTGCTTTCTACCACCACTCCCTGGGATTGAAGGCTTGCTTTCTGGGATTAAAGGCGTTGGTCACCATGCTTGGGTGTATCCTTGAACACATGGATTTCTGCCTCTGGAATGCTAGGATTAAAGGCATGTGCTACCACTGCCTAACCTCTATGTTTAATATTGTGGCTGTTCTGTCTCTGACCCCAGATAAGTTTATTAAAGTACACAGTATTTTGGGGAACACAATACCACCACATTAAGCCATGGCAATTCTCTGTGACAGAGCTCTGGTGTGAGCTGCCCTTCTTCTTAGAATCTCCTAGTAATTGATTGGCTGCTGCTTTCTATACCTTCTGAAGATATGAAGCTCTAAATTTTCAAGCCCACTGTTTGTCTGTTTTCCTTTTAATGCTAGGGATTGAACCTAGACTTGGAGATGTTAAGTGTAGACTCTATTATCAGTCTCCTCAGGGCTACTTTGGATCCATAAAATTGGACAACCAAACCATCCTAAAATTTGTTCCTATTGTCAACATGTAGTCAGTTTTCTTATTTTAATTCCTTCCAATTACTATAATACCAGTTCTGAAGTTTTTGATCTTTGATAGTTTTGTTAATATTTTTATTGTTTTTATCAACAATAAAGTTCCCTTCCATCACCTATTTAGATTGGCTTTTTTTTAATGTTTTCAATGGGCAAAGAACCTGAGTATGATGACAAGTACTTCATGAAAGGTAGAAGCAGGAAGATGGGGAGTTCAAGGCCACCTTTATCTTCAGAATGAGTTGGAGGTCAGAGTGGGCTACATGAGGCCTTTTCTTAAATAAAGAAAAAAATTTAAAATAAAATAAAACAAAGCCAGTCATAGTGACATAGTCTTAGTACTTGGGAGCAAAAGGATCAGGCATTTAAGGTCATCTTTTCCTATATAGTGAATTCAAGATCAGCCTGGATTTTAGGAGATCTTTTCTCAAATAGAAAACAAAACAACAGAAATTACAAACATAAAATTCTGGCAAGTCCTCTAAATGGTTTTACCATCATACACTCCACCAGCAATGTTAAGAAGTCAGTTTCTTCAGATGCCTAGAATTATTAATATTTGAGAAAGAGCAAGAGTCACTACCCAGGAAGAAAGAATCAATTAGAGAATGAAATGGAATGTTTTAACATCTTAACAGCTAGTTGGTATAATTATTCCACTATTAAACTCTTACAAATAATAAATGGAAACATGGAGAGAGAGGGAGAGGGGATGTAAGAAATCACTACACAAGTTTAGAACATAGAGATAAAAGGAAGATCATAAAAGCTTTTGAGAAAGGTCAGAAGCCTGGAAAAGAGAAGAGTAAGAGGTGATTTATTTAAGCAAACCCAGTTCTAGATAATATAAAGCATCATATTAATAGAACAGAAGGAAATTTCCTTCTTTAAAGAAGTATTTAGCCATGCAAATTATCTGTCAACTATATAGTGATAAACTAGATGATTTTGACACAAAAATATAAAACGTTTTACTGCCTTCTGCTCTTGTAATTATCCCTCGTGGTGTACTATATACTCTTCCACCCTCAGGAAGTTGCTTCAGCCTGGACTCAAGCATGGAGAGAGGGAAGACTACAACCACCAGCCAGCAGCATTTCCAACCAGGGAAGTACTGCAGAAGGTAAATCTTGGGATCAGAATTGAGCATGATGTCCAGTGCAGAGGACTACCAGTATGCAAGAGAAGGAGAAGGCATTCTCAGAGAAGACTGTCCAGGAGGAAGTGGTAGACTGTATGAACTCCCTAGGAGACCCTTCAAGTCTCAAGTGTTTAAAATGAATAATTAAATATAAAACAAAGGACTTAGAACCTTTAAAAAGAGAAATGTTTACATCAGGAGAAAATGTTTTAGGCCAGTAAACAGTGCATGTATGATCAGTGTGAGTGGTTTGAATTATGACCATCACAGGCTCATATATTTTAATATTTTGTCCCCATTTGGTGAACCTGTTTAGAAAGGATATGAGTTATGGCCTCATTGTTACTATTGGCAGGCTTTGAGGTTTCAAAAGCCCATGCCATTTATAGTTAACTCTCTCTGCCTTTCTTTCTCTTTGCCTCCTATTTGCAGATAAGGATGTAATCTCTTAGCTACCGCTCCAGCACCATGCCTGCCTGCATGCTACCATGCTCGCCACCATGATAGTCATGAACTCACTCTCTGAGATTGTAAGCATTCATAAACTCTTTCTTTTATAAGTTGCTTTCGTCATGGTGCTTTGTCACAATAGAAAGGGGACTAAGACAATCCTAATAATTTTACATTCAAGAATTAGATTAAAACTTTTCTAAAATTAAATCTAAAAATTAAAAAAATACAAGATATTAATGAAGGTTGAAATAAGCTTCTCAATGCCCTGCCTCTCTGCTACCCTGAGAAGAGTGTTATTCCAGTGAATTATTCTGGTAACAACAATTTAATACATTTTCAAAATGGTTAAACATGAATGTATCAAACACATTTGTAACTGTGCTAAAAAAGCATGGCCTGATCATAAGCATTTGAAGAAGGAAGATTCAGACTAGGAAAATAGTATCTTTTAAGATGGAGAGTTTATTGTTGATTATAGATCCATTTAGACTACCTAGTTTGAAGCTAAACACAATGAATTTTCAGCTTTTGGGGTGATACTTCAGACAAAGCCAGATGGCATAATTATAGTTGCTGAAATTAATGGTAGTATTATAAACCTTGACAATGTGAAAGTTAGTGTCTTGCTGAAAATTTGGTTGAAAGGACAAGAAATATGAATGATAAAACTGGAAAGTATCTTATAAGTTAAATAAGAGCTCAAAAGTCAATGTTTAAAGTTTATCAGTATTTTATACACTTAGTGTTCCTCAATAAAATCGAGGCACTTACAGCAATTACCTGATCAGAGTAGGGATCAGAATGTCACTGGAGTAGAACATGGCTTTCTTTTATAAGCCCTGGTTTTTAAAAATTATTTTCCTATCTTTTGCATTTGTTATTTCTATAAAAGTCAACTTTCTGTATAGTATTAGTTTGCAAGTCATCAGCCTTCCCACCTATCTACAGGTCTGGTTGAAAGCAAACTTTAAAAGTCAATGTGCTCCATCCATTTCAATGTGGCAAATAGTGTCAACATATCCATTCTAGATTCCAATAGTATGTATTATGAAATGCCTACTACTTATGATTTTCTAATTAAGAAATTAAACTCTAATTATTATGAGAATTAAATGAAGGTATATTTATATACATTACTTGGCTAGCATTGAACATGGGCTTCCATAGGAGAAATCACAAGACACTGAGTTTCAAAGCTTTTCAAAAAAACTAACATGACTTTTATTCCAAAATTTGGTGCAGAACCTGTTCCATAAGGGACAACATGAGGACTTTTGGCATTCTGTCCACTTCCCCCATTCCCATCTTTCTCTACATTAATTAGGTTGTGATGAAGAGTACTAAAGTTGAAAACTCCAGTCTTTCTACTATAAAGATATGAATGTGATAAAACAGTTGGGAAGACTCTGAACTTTAAGATGATCTCTATCTTATTTAATTTCTGTAAACACATACTCAAATTTCCATTTTTCATAATTTCTACAATACTGTGTATGATAGCTGCTGCTGTGTACCACCACTGCCTTGGATGTCAACTTGAAAAGATGTAGAATCTTCTAGAACACAACCCTTTGGGTATGCCTATAAGAGACCGTCTAGAATATTTTTAGATGGGAAACTTTAGCAATGAGTGGCACATCATTCCATGGTCTATGAACCTAGAGTGATACAAAGGAGAAATCAAGCTGAATGCTAGCATTCATCATTCTCAGTTTCCTGACTGTGAATACAATGTGGCCAGCAGCCTTACAGGTCCTGCCTACCATTATGCCTACCTTACACCAGGTCCTGCCTACCATGATGAACTCCCTTAAAATGCAAGTCAAAACAAATACTTCTTTAGATAAGTTGTTTTGTTCAGATATTTTATTATAATAAGACAAGTAACTAATATGTTCAATAAGACTGAATTTTTCTTCAGATCTCTGCTGTCATTATTAAAATATTTTTCTTGAAGTGCAATCTATATTCACCCTGCCTCCTGATGACTCCATCTTCCATGCCTTTCCAAAACCTAACATACCTTTTTATTCCAAAAACATCTATTACTCTATTGAACCCAAGTTCACCATATCCAAAGATCCTTTGTTATCACTCCTGATGCTCCTGGCATGTCCACCCTCCCTCCAGAACCCTCTTCTTCCCTATCTCCATTCTGAAGCTGTTCTCATTGACTCAGTACCCTTCTCTGTGTGCTCAGTGAGATTTGACACATCTGCCTTTTTTCTCATGATGATGATGGCAGGGTGGAGACTGATTTATATGCATGAGTCTAATTCCAATATTGAATAAAATGTTTAATGAACAATACACTGAGAGAATTTGTGAATGAACTGGTGAGCAGACTAATTATTCTGATTTTATTGGTATCAATTTCCCAGTTAACTCACGATTTCTGTTTGTTTTGTAGCAACTTTATTGACATCTAATTTATATACCACAATGCTCAACCACTTGAAGTGAATATCTCAAGTTTTTTTTTTTTTTTTCACTTTCCCTTCTGAATGTGCACGTCCCATAATTTTGGCAAACAACATTTCTCCTAGAAGTTTTACATAGGGCAACCAAAGAGCTTTAACTTAAGGATGAATAATGAATGAAGAGAGACAAGAAAGGAAGAAGAAAATGTGACATAATCACCTCACTGCTGCTAACAACCACGCTAATGTGAAATATGTGATGCCAATCACTAACTGAGGAGAAGTGAACTTCTCAGTCAGATTTGTTATATGTCTGATCTAGGACAAGGATGCTAATTATCTCTAAGTTTCATTCTTTACACCTTTTAATATATCCTTGTCTGAGCCCATTTTTTGCTACTATCCAAGACCACCACACACTAGGTAATTTGTAAAGAAAAGACATTTATTCATTGAAGTTGCGGAGTGTGGGAAGTTTATGATCACAGGGCTACATCTGTCAAGTGCCTGCTTATTGGATCTTACCATGGCAGAACGCATGGTATGGAGAGAGAGAGCGGGGACACTTGTGTTGTCTTAAGTGTACAGCCTTGTGATGTAACCATTCTTTGAATTCCCTTGTTCTAAATACCATCACAGAGGCAACAAAAAGTCAACACAACTTTGCAGTGGACATTCAAATCTAGGCAAGCCTTATTTCTGGTGTTATTGGGGTCTGGATCAGGTGTTTTCAGGTTCTTGGTCTTATATCCAAAGAATTGGGAATAAGGGCTCACACAGATTTGTGAAAGAAGCAAGATAACTTCATTTTGAACAAATGTGACAGTGCTGATTACAGAAGGAGATACTGTCAGGATTGACAGCAGGTCACAGGGGTAAGAGTACTCGTGGACTCTTGGCTACCCTCTGAGGTTTCTTATTATGGGCTATAAAGGAAGGAGGAACTGAAGACTAAGGGACATAGTTTGAGTGTTTATCTATTTTGATTATTAGATTGGATTATATAATTATTCTAGGCCGGTGTGTGTGTCCTTTCCCAAAATGCACTGAATCTAATAATATGCACTCCCTATTATGCATAGGCATAAGATTTGTAAAAGGAAATCCTCCCTAGAAGCTAACTAATGAACATGTTTTTGACTTATTGCACATGCATACAGAAATGGCTCAGGCTGGAATAG